>JAGKTI010041632.1:0-10220 GCA_018397915.1 Birgus latro
AAAGTCGTCTGAATATAGCAAGAATATCGTTGACACCTCTAATACGATGATCAGTTCTATTCAGGCTATTTCCAAGTGACTGCATTCAGTTCAGTGGAGAGTTTCGAAAATAGAGCGACTTATCATCTGTGTAAATACCTTCCTTATAACTTGTAGCTGGTGGAATGTAGTATTGCGTACAGGTCTCCAAATCTCCTCCCATTCTGAATGCTCTCTTGTTTCTGTGCTTTTTTCATCTTTTATATGTGCACTTTTTCCAAACCTATTTCTTAACAATCATTTTAGATGAAAGTTTTGGTTTTCTAGTAGAATAAAGAATGAGGACTGCCTCTGCTTGCCATGTGCCATCGAAGACTGAGTGTCCTATCGCAATATATAGCCAAACAGATCGGTCCTATGCCATTTTTACTCTAAAATGCCCTGAAATTCCGCGTCTCCATAAATTTTGATTTGTGGAAGTTGTTTCTTCCTTTTTAGAGATCTCTTTAATTGGACTCTTTTTCACTCATCCATTATACTCTCATGCTATTATGGTAAACCAGAGCTGTCAACTAGGATGGTAGTAAGTGAAGGCTGTAAATGACTGGCAGTTTGAAGAGTCTCTCCTTAGCTAAATATCAAGATTAAAGTAAGCGAAATATGTTTTTCTTTTTCGTGTAAGTGTGAGAAGTGAACAAAAATTATCTGGTGTCAGAAAGAATTAAATCCTTGGCGCCAGTTTTCCGAAAGGGTTTAACAGAGACTAATTTTATCGACTTCAGTTGGAAAAGGATAATTTGGGTTCAATGAAATCTTCCGAAGTTAACAACAATGAAAGCAATGTTTCATCACAGTGAGAGACAGGATCGAATGTTTAAACCTAAAATCGAGGAGTGGGATGCAAACTCCCTATTTCCGACGCTAATTTGTGACGCACATGACGAAGATACAACACATGTGACCTTCCTGTATAGTTGCTGACAGCACCTTGTATCGTGGAATGCAGGCTAACCATGTCTAGTAACCACAGGCTTTACGTAAATCACCGTAAACAGATCGGGGTTTGGATTCCACTTTGCAATTTAATTTTTAAGTTTATAACCTTTAATTTCATTTGCCACTACACCTTGATAATATCTCTTTGTTTTTCTCTTTGAGCTTCTTTTCATTTTCGCCCAGCAACATTTCCATTCTGACCGTTCCTCATTCCACCTGAGAATTCCGTATGTTGCTACCTTACATTTTCCTTACAATTATTTTCAGGATTCTGCAACTGAATTCAGCTTCCCATTATCTGTTCTTCTCTAAAACCTCTTTCTACACACACACACACACACACACACACACACACACACTGGCGCACTGGTAACGTTCTCGCTTGCCATCTGGTAAACGGGAGTTCGCGCCTCGCTCAGGTTGCGAGAAGTTTCACTGACGAAGTGGGTGGTTACTGTCCCCCTTGAGCAAGGGGATGGGTGTGTGCGTTTGTGAAGGTCACAGCCTTGCCCTTAGATCCTTAAATCGGACTATATGAGCTCTCAGCTCCCTTCCGGGAGGGTAAAAGCTGACGATCACGACCAGCAAGTGATCCTGACCGACCCGGTGAATTACACACAGTCTTCGACCATTTTTCCATGCATTACGAAGTTTTGGGTCGGCTTAAACTGCAGGCTTTAGTGGTGAAATGTTTGCGCGTATAATAAACAATCCTTCTCTAGCGTTCGCTTACAGTATATAAAGAATGACGCTGATTGCCACGGCCATACAGCCTGTTCTGAGATACATCAGAGGCTTCAAAACAATGGATCGACCCCTTGTTTTTCTAGTACACGTGTTACAAGTCATCACATTGTAGCTGACATATTCTGCAACATATTTTTCTTTATTATTATTATTATTTTCTTTATTATTATTAGGATGGATGGACAGTGTGAAGAGAGCGCTGGATGCAAGAGGGTTGTCTGTTGAGCAAGGAAGAGTGGCTGTGCGTGATAGAAATGAATGGAGGGAAACTGTGAATGAATAAATGATAATGCAGCCCTGAGGGGATATTCTCCCGCATTTTGTCTGATCAGCTGATCAGGTCAGGTGCGGGTAAGGGGATGGGTCTATTATGATGCGGCAGGGGTAAACCAGCTTTGCTGTCGGGCCCTGCTGCGGATGTCACTGACTGCACTGTGTGGTTGACCCTCGTGCGGCGTGGTGCGGTGAGGATCTGTCCCTTCTCCCCTTTGGGGCTAAGATGCGAATGAATGTATATGAGTGGATGAGTAAATTGGTAGTGTGTTGACCTGTCTCGGCTACCTCCCTCTTCTTGGGGGAAGGAGCCTAGGTATATAGATAGATTATTTACTATGGATATACACCTTGTTAATCGAAAATTTATGATTTGTCATTTACATTAGATAGTTAGCATTAGTTAATATATGAAGATACTAATGTGTAATACGTAACATGTGTGCCTTTTGAAAAACCTCATACTCTTCAGTGTACGTGTTGGCTCAGCAAGTGTGGGTAGCGTCTGCAAATTGGACTTTTATTTTTTCATTTTTTATTTTGTTATTCCTCCACGAAACATTGTAATAGGTAAAATCTCTTTCATAGGTGATTGCTTAAGTGTCTCACTTCTTGATTCATTTATTATCTGTATTTATCATCCATTTTGGGATGTTTGACGACTATGCATACATCTTCACAGACAAACTACATCAGCACCACCGTCAGCCACACCAGCGCCACACTAACGCAGCCAGCCACACCAGCACCACATTAAGACCGTCAGCCACACCAGCACCACATTAAGACTGTCAGCCACACCAGCACCACAATAACATCGGCACCCTCATCACCACCACACTAACACCGTCAGCCACACCAGCACCACACAAACATCGTCACCCTCATCACCACAACACTAACACCGTCAGCCACACCATCCCGACTCCACACACTCTGGACTTACCAGCAGAGGTCAGGCAGAGGCGGGTGAGTCAGTCGCCGTGCAGGGTCTGACGGCTAGACGCAGTGGATCAGCCAGCTTGGATCCCTGGCTAATATTACCAAGTGGACGCCCCCTCCTCAGACTCACACTCTCGTACAGAAATCACAAGTTGGATGAGACAGTGTATTTGTGGGGAAGGACGCGACCAAAGGTGTGTCAAACCTCTTCTTAACTTGACAGTGAACAGATTGACCCGCTTTGATAGGTTTATGTGACGTAAATCTATAAGGGAAAAATGTGTACAGTCGTTTACAAGTGTTCAGTGGAGGCAAGAGTCTGATGGCCTGTATGAAGTGTAAATGATTGTTTTGCCCACTATAATGTTTTTTTTTTTTTTCTGTGCGGTACCTCACCCCATCTCCACGTATTCGACTTAAGGTTCTTGGTGACGAAAACGGCAATGGCGTTCTTCAAAACACACAACAAAGCAAGATACCCGTCCTCTTTTCATATACTGAAATGAAGTAGCGGAGGGGGTCGTATATAATCGTATGCAATATCTTTTACTTTTTATTTGTCTTTGGATATAAATGGGTTAGTTGTATTTTTTTCTAATCTTCGTTTCCCGTAGGCCGTCAAAGTATATTCGTAGTGACAATCGTTGTTGAATTTACCAGAAAACTCCTACAACAAATATAAAGACGCTAACCCTTCCATCCAAAGACTCTTTTTATTAATTCGATTGTAATTTTATTTCCTTTAATTTTGGAAGGATCTTAACGACTGTGCTTAGTGAATGCAGAGCTTCTAACGCAAAATGAAAAATTCCCCTAAACTGGAGGAAATCGTCTTGTAAGTAGGCTGAATGAATGAGAAAGACGTCATCCTACTGGAAGTTGCAACCTGTTTAGTCCAGGAAATTGTGTGTGTGTGTGTGTGTGTGTGTGTGTGTGTGTAACATTCAGAAGGAATATGAAAGGCACAATCGTCGTAATTAACATTTAAGTAGCTTGAGTGGAACAACACTGGTCCTTAGGCGCCATGAAAGATATAAGCTTAAATCGATACTTTTCATATTTTCCTGGACACTCAGATAAAATATTATGTATCCAGTAGAATGGTGGTGCATCACTGAAGCAGACGTGAGGGAGGCAGTTCCAGGCAGAATACAAGAAGACTTGTTACAGTACCTCCTGCCAGCACCATCAGAGTACCCTGGGAAATATAAAAAAAATAAATAAATAAATAAATAATATATATAGATAGATAGGTAGATAGATAGATAAAAATACATATAAATAGAGAGAGAGAGAGGGGGGGGAGGGTGAAACAGTGAGAGAATGGCAATATGGATGGGGTATTTGCGCAGGAGTAGGTGAGAATGAGAGGGCAAATGAAGGAGTTTGTATTATTCTGTGCAAGAGATGGAAGAATATAACTGAGTATGGATCCATCGGCTAAAGGATTGTGTTGGTTTGAATGAAAGTTGGACTAAAAATGTGGGCGATTGTGTGTGTGTGTGCGCCAACGCAAGATCGTGCAAGTAGGATGAAAGAAGAGTTCTGGAGAAATGTGAAAGCGTCCATGGAAAAGTTTGAAAGGAATGAGAGAATGTTTTTGATTGGAGTTAAGAATGGAAAAGTAGGGAATGTGATGGTGGATGGAGTAGTTGGTGAGTGGAGTGTGCCTGCAGAAGTGGATGAGAATTGCAGTGCTCTAGTGGACATTTGTGCCAGGAGAGGGTTGGTAATGACCAATACTCTCTTACGACACAGAATGATCCAAAGGTATATATGTGACGAGTGTCGAGAAGAGAGGATGATGAACTGAATGAACAGAGGGCAATGATTGATTATGTGTGTGTGGATAAAAGAATGAGAAGGTATGTAATGGATGCAAGTACAACAACATTCCCTTATATAGGTCAAGAACTAATGTCAATTGCAGCCTCCTAACCGTTCCTAATAGTTTAGGAGCAACATGTGGAAAGTGACGATGGCCTTAACATATGATCCTTTACTGTGTTTAATATGGTCTCTATGGAGGTTAATATGGAGCTGAAAATTTAAAATCTCACCTACATAAATCTCTTTGCATCCACTGCAGCGAATTACATAAGTGCAGTTTTGTGTCGAGCATCCCATATTTTCGTGAAATTTTAAATGTATAGATGGTACAGGGAAAAGTAAATTGGCTGCCTTCAATGATTTCAGTGCAGAACTTACATTTTTTCGCTTCTCATTTTTTTTTCACTTTGAAACTACATGTATTATTAAATCCTGACTTTGTTAAAATTCTTTTGAGATTACTGGGTTGTCGCATTGCTTTAATTAGGGAGACATGTTTCTAAAATCTGCTGTTGTGGGTGCTTTTTTAAGGACATTTATTGTACAAGATTTTAGAGTTATAATTTTGGTTAATGATTGTTATGTATGGTATTGATTGTGTATCACTTGCTGTTGCTTTCTTACTGGTGTTCCTAAAGTGGGCTGTGGGTACTTGTTTTGCTCTTTCTATGCCACTTTTTTAATAAAACTTTTAGGATATCCATGTTGCATCCATGTTGCAAAAGAAAAACATTTCAGCTTACTTAATACTGTCTCCTTTAACTGAGGCTCTGAAACCACTGAGCAAATCCTTCATGCCATAATTATTAAATGGTATTTTTTTTTTTTTTTTCATGTGTCTGGGATGAGTAGAATTGTAGGTTAGATAATGCTTAGTATGAGTTTACTTATAATGGATGTCAGTATTGATTTTGTTAGCCTGACTAATATGTTTTATGTCTAGGAAACTGACTGTGTCCCTACTTGCATCACACGTAAATGTTAGTTTGAGACCTAGGTTGTATATGATGTTAATGACTGTTGAGAAATGTTCCTCTCTCTCATCCCATATCATAAAAATAACATCCAGGTATTGCATGTAGTTCTTGTTTATTTTATCTGCCATTATTTTACCAAAACTTGATTACACTTTAGAATACGATGTGTTTTCTAAGGAACCTAATACAAAATTGGCATTATTTGGCGCATATTCTGTCCCCATTGCTGATCCAGATACTTGTAAGTAATTTTGCCCATTACATAGGAATAAATTGATTTTCAAATTAAACAGCATCCTTGATTTATTAAGTATGCAGGTATACAATGTGTATTATAAAGTGTTCATCAGTCCAATAAGTGATAACTTCATATCCAAGTTCATGCCGAATATTGCTATATAGGTTTACCACATCACGAGTTACAAAAATTTCAATATTATCCAATTTTTCAGAATATTTGTTTTAAAAATCTAGATTGTTTTTAATGTATGGAGGTACGTATTTTAGAAAGGGTTGCAGTATTATATCTGTGAAGTTACTGAGACAACAGGAAGGCCAAGCTGGCCCAGCAATAAATTTTACTATGGAAGTCACTTCTGAAGTCTTTCATTTATAAATTTCGATATGTGTACTTTTGGTAAACCATAGAATCAGCTTGTTGTATATTCAAAATTGGTTAAGTAATTAACTTCATCTTTAGTTAGCACATCCTTATGATTATAAATTACTTCTGTTTTCTTCATTGTTTTCTGGTCGATTTTTTAAAAATCTTTTTGTATGTTTCTTGATCCTTCAAAATATCCATAACTTCTTGTTCACAGAACGATGTATCCATTAGTACAACAGCTAACCATTTATCAGCTGCTTTAATTAACATATCAGTGCAGCTCTTAAGAGATTTTATAGCTTTTTGTTCATCAAGTGTTAAATTGTAATTAGGTTTACTTTTTTGTATGGCAACAGTAGATCGACTAGGCTAGAAGAAATCAGTTGCAGAATCGACAGAGGAGTTTCTAACAGTATTTGGTTCCCATGTAAATTTAGGTTTTACTCTTGATTTAGTGTTTAACAATTTGTCGTGGAAAAATTACTTGAGTCTTAATTTTCGGCATAACTCATCAATATCATTATTTAGTTCTTCACATTTCAGTTCATTTAGTGTGGGACAATATTTTAGTCCCTTAGAAAGTAACGATTTTTCATTAACACTCTGTGCCTAAGTTGAAAGGTGTATTATCTTTCGATATACTTTTTGCTTTGTCTCCTATTCTGGGTTCTCCTTTAAAAATCTGATTAAATGTATTTGAATTATTCCTTTAACTGAATAAGGCTTGTGAGGCAGCATTCAGTATCGAGTGAAGGTTCCCCATTTCGTTCCACCATGGAATGTATTTGTCTGTGTGTCTTGTTTCACCTTGTATGTTATTATTATAAGTGGAAGGTCTTGTGTCATTTTTGTTAAATCATTCATTAGTATAAAACTTAGGTCTTTTAAAATTGAGATGATGATGTTGTGCAGATGGAGACTTTGGTGTATTATTAGGCTGGTACTCAAAAGGAAGAATTTCTTTTTTTCCCAAATCTTTTTGGAGATATTTTCTTCCTTGGTTATATCTTTGTACAAGTCTTCTATTAATTTCTGCCTAATTTCAGGAGAATCATATCTGCTTACTACTTTCTCTATTTCCTCCTCTGCTGCACTGGTTGTGACTCTCCACCTTTTGCATTAAAACCTAATGGTACAGTCCCTCCTTGTGTGTGTAATGATTTCTACCACACCGTTCTCCATTTATCTTCTCAAAGATGAATGGGTTCGGTGGTGCATACTCCCATCTAACTTGGCTCCAGTACATGCACGTTCCACGTTCTGGCACGTCTTCTTTAGTTCTGCAGTTGGGGAATCACAGTTTGCATCTTGGTTGAAAATGTCGTGGTACTCAGGGACACATTTCCCTTTCTCAGCTCATCACCAAACCGCAGAACCTCACTTCATCATTGTGCATTGGACTTAAATGTTTGTCTCTTAGTTGCAATATTCTTATCTCGTCCAAAACAAAGTCAGTTTTCACCCTGTGATGACAGTTCCAATCTCCATGCAAGTGCCCTGGTTTTCTGTCTGAATTTGTAGCTTGGATGGGTTTTATAAAGAAAGTATGTGATATAACAGCGAGCACTTTGAGAGTCAACGGGGGTTAAAATGAGTTAGGACTGTTGTTAGATATCAACTGAGTCATTTGCTCAGTCATGAGAAGCCGAAGCTGAAACCAAAGACGCAGACGCAGACACAGAGGCAAAAACAATAACAACAATGACAACAATAACAATATTACTAATTACAATTATAACAACATAGTAATCACAGTTTGATTTATATGTGTATTGTACCATGATGTATACAGGTATACTATAAATAATCATAGGAGTACATTTTCATATTACCCTTACACAATTATCTAGGGAAAACCAGCTACAGGCCAGGAACCCTTCTATATTCATTATTCTACCATTCATATTTCCTTAGATGTTATTCCTGAGTCAGCCTTCATGGGAAACATTGTATAGATCTGGATTCCTACTCCACACTCCACACCTGCCACAGATGACACTGGATCTAAAACCTTACCCATATGTTGTTGATGCCAATTGAAGACCTAACTGTCACTTTGGTGGGTGGATTGAGACAGGAGGTGATGTTTGGTGTGTGCAGCTTGGTCCAGTAATCAAAAAGGCCCGCTTCAACAGTCTACATGATCCTGAAAAACGTCACTCTGTTCAGTAAGTTTTTTAGACTTTTCTTGGACAGTCTGGTTCACTGATATAAATACACTGGATGAGGCATGTCATGTACGACTACAAACTGACGGCTGAAACCTGTACGCCGTGACTGCGGCCATCTTGGTGGTCCCATCGAGCCCAAGCACCCGCATGTACACACACGTAACCTGACCCGTAAAACGGAGAACTTCCATCACAACTGAGGCACCTACGTTATTAATTTTGGAGTTTCTCAGTTACTGCCATAACTAAAGTCACTGGTAATGAAACACCCACTTGCTATACCATTGCCACCCTTTGTTGTGTCATAATACGAATGACACCAATCTGATCACTATCAGTGTCCCGTCGATAAACTCCCGATCAGCTGGATGCATCTACGCCGGCCTTATTTATGCTGTCAAGTCAGAATTATTTTAGTATACGGCATTTTCTTTTTTATAAATCAAGGTGCACTCATCACAGCTTATTGAAGAGCAGAAGCCAAGTATCCGAGGTTATTGTGAGCGATTAGGTGTAACAGACGAAGTTATATACCGATGGAGTGGCGAGAGATTGCATATAGTGGAATACAATAGTCATAACATAATCCAACATACATCAGCAGCATACACAATCACTCATGCCTGAATAGGATCAACTTGGACAGTTGTTTCCTAAGTAATAGTCCATTCAGTTTTTCCACGAAGCTCTTGGCCAGATGATGCATCCTAATTTTGATATAATAAGATGTGATACATTTGATCGCCACAAGTAAATGATTATGACCCACTGTACAGTCCAGCATATACCCTTGCAACTGCACAAACAGTTATTCCCGTATATCATCCAACATGGCGGCAGGAAGCACTGACGCGATGTGCAGTGACGGTGGCAAGACACCCCTACATGGGTAGAAAGTACTCTCAGTTTCCATGAAACCCTCCATGTAATTCGGTGCTTACCGAGCCATCAGGGCACAGTTTGATGGCAGTCCCTCACACTGGGCGACTTGCACCAAAAAATGTAGTCAGTAAATATGTAGCGCACCACAGACGCTGGTGGCACTTCCAGTTTTACACTATTTTTCAACTAAAAATATATGTGGAATACTTGAGTGTTGTCAGATATTGCCTAATCAAACTCTGCCTGTTTAATCATCAAACAACAGAGTTTAAGCGAGAATATACAAGCTCAACAATTGTTTGCAATGTGCAACAATTTTAATGACAATAAATTTTTGGTGTGAGTGGCCACTGATTATAAACACAGTCAGGAGAGCCATACTTCGTTGTTGCTGTTTGCCCTACTATTAGAAAATGCAACCAGCAAATATGCTGGCAGAGAGAATAGGGAAGCATGGATAAAGAATCCAGTGCCAGCTATGCCATATCACAGTAATTTTCTAGCACATTTGAGTGTTGTCAGCATAATTTGCTCTGTAAATACATACATAACCTGAACCTGTGGTAAGCCTCAAATGAACATTATACTCAGATATCTCATTAATCTAGTTTTTCCGAAAGACCTCAACCAGAGCACTGTATGTGTCTTACGCAATCCTTGGTGCCTAAAGATATAAAATATGGAAGAATACAATGAGACAAGCAGGTAGTTGATATAAATCAGCTCTAGGTGAAACGTCTGTCCACAGTCCTTAAACCGCCTGCTGGGGCAGTTTTTTTTTTTTTTTATGTGTCCGACTCTGGGCATAGGCTTTAC
>JAGKTI010041633.1:0-10220 GCA_018397915.1 Birgus latro
AATTCGAGAATCCCTATGCAAACTTGGGCAGGTCACATTTTAACACCCTCCGTGGGTGTGACCACTCATGTGAATATTGTGTATTCTCTGGGAATCCTCAGAGAGGCCCACATCTCGAGACACACCACAAGGTAATTCAGACACAGCACCTCAGATTGCCTCTGCGGGGGTCTCGAACTTCCCCCTTTACCTACGGTACATACAGTATGTACAAGCCCTACACTTACGACTAATAAGGGCTCGCCGTCGGTGTCCGCGGTTGGGATCGCCGCGACTGCCCATTTGTCATCGGTGTCCACGGTTGGGATCGCCGTGACTGTGCGCATATAATCTTTGTTACATATGTATGCACAAACCCTAGACATATTATGTCCTGTGGAGCCAACGGGCAAGACGTTAGGTCTACATCCACATTACCACTGCCCTCTCTCACACAACTCAGAGATTATGGGCATGGATTCAAACGGCGCAGGAAGGAAACATTCCTGAATGGTGGTACGTCGACACACATTGCAGGAGCGCACAAAACTATCTATTTCCTGTCCCATTCCTGGCCAGAAAAAGTCAGCACGGATACGGCCTTGGGTTTTCTTTTTGCCCATGTGACCTCCTGATGGTGAACAATGATCCCATTCTAATACTGCTTGGCGGTACTTCACAGGAACGGCAAACTGCAGTCGAACCTCGACCTCGGGTGTTCGTGACTCATGGTAGAGCCGTCCTTGTTTGTGAAGGAACCTGGCTCGTCCACCCCATGAATACTTGGTCACTTTACCCTTTTGTTTCTTCCACACAACAGCAAGTGTCGGGTCAGACTGTTGTTCTTAGACAACATCTTGACTACAAATAAGATCTTGCGGCAGTGCAATAGCCACAGGGGCGACACGATTTGGAGCCTTGGCCATGGCTCGTGTTACTGCAGCCGAAGTATGAGTAGTGACATCTACAGTGCAACTATACTTGGCACCTGGTATGTTACCTATAATGAGGTCAAACATAGGTTCTTGCATGATAACTGCAGCTGTTGAACCTGTGTAAAAGGGAGATGCTACCTGGATACGTGCCTCAGTGAACTATCTCACTGATCCATCAATAAGCTGAGCTTGGACCTGTCTGCCTGTATATACTTCAGGACGAACAAGATTCTGCCTGACAGTGCAACCTGAGGAAACATTGTCTCTCAGGACATTAACAGAAACACCTCCAACAAACCCTGGCTGAACAAGGAAGGCACTGTTACCTGTGAGAGGGCCTGTGGAGGAGGAGGCCAGCCATTGATAAGGCTGTATGGCGCACAACTCTTCAAACGTGACAGGACTATATGCCTGAGGGGTCATACCCGAACTAGGTGCACGAGGAGTCGTACCCGAACTAGGTGCATGAGGAGTTGTACTCACCATCTGGATAGCAGTAGCATGATGGCCTGTGGAGGAGAGTTCACCATCTGAGGGGGACTAGTGAACTGTGAAGGAGGACCTATGCTGGTGGGGACGGCACCATCGTAGGCCTGTCAGGGAATGAAGGCTGCATTTGCCTCCTGCCTCCGATACACTGGGGCCGGTGCTGAAAAGGTTTGTCCTGCTTGTCAATTGCGTGGCTGATACTGCTGCTGCTTAGGGTACTGCTGCTGGTTAGGTTTCTGTGTATTCTGCACATGGTCCATCTGCGATTTGCCTGGACCATGACCATTATTCAGAGAATGGCCTTGATGCTGGGATTCGCTATGAGATGGCTTCCCAGACTTAGTAGTATCTTTCCTGTTCCAGGACTGCTGCTTACGTGTTTGGTACCCATACGCAATAAAGAATACATCAGCCGTTTCCACCATTTGGTTTGCAACCTTTACTTTGGACATCTTGAGCTGGGCCATAAGCTCAGCAGGCCACATCTTTTCCAGCTGTGTGCGCAGCACAAGGTTGATTATTCCCTCTCGCGTTCTAGGAGTTTTTTCCTTCTCCATCCACTCATCTAAAAATGCCGTGAGACGGTCAAGGAACTGAACAGCTGCCTCCTTTTCCTGGAGATTCGCCTTCACAAATTGATTCCTAGCGTCATCAACGGTACGACCGTATGCTTTGATAAGTGCCGTCTTCATCATCTTGTACGTGAGATTATCTCCGCGAATTCTGTGAAGAATGTTGAGGGCAAGGCCCTCAAACAAGCTAAGGAACTGAAGCCACTTAGCTGCCTCATCCAGATCGTACAGCTGTGCCATGTCTTCGAAACGTGCTATGAATGGCTCAATTTGCTCGCCTTCCTTGTACGAAGGAAGCTTGAGGCGTGGAGTTGCTAGAACAGGTGCTGGGAGGGCACTCGTGGAGCTTGGGTTGGTTGCACCCGATGTGCCTGAAGCCAAGGAGTCTCGCTTCAGCTTCAGCACTTCAAGCTCGTGTTTATGTTCTTGCTCTCGTTCCTCGCGCTCACGCTCTTTCTCGTGTTCCTCGCACTCGCGCTCTTTCTGATGTTCCTCGTGTTCACGTTCTTCTATTTCGTGTTCACGTTGTGCCTGCTCGTATTCGCGCATTTCTTGCTCGTGTTCCCGTTGAATTTTCCGCTCTTCACGGGTGGCATTCTCACGCGATAGCACGTACTCTTTGATTTCCTGGGAGTTAGTAAGCCCCAAATTCTTGGCTTCCTGTAGGTATGTACTGGTTTCCATGAAGCTCAGACTGAGAGTAACTAAAGACTGAGACTGATATGCTGGCTGATGTGCAGCAGTCTACCTAACTAAGAGTGAGTGAGTGATTTCGGTAATAATTTCAAAGCTCAGAGTTTATATCCTGGAATGAGGTCGCCAGATGTCAGGGGGAAAATGAGATTCTACTTTATATAATAAATAAATGTGAAGCCAGATGTCACGAGAGAATGGACTCGTGAAATCAAGTGACGATTTCACTTTTATACTGGCTTACTTCACCAATTCTCTGGAGTCGAGTATTTATAGACTTTCTCAACAGTACATAGCAGAGACTAAATGCTCAAGAAGGCTGTTTTACTGTACTGTTGGCCTCTGAGAAAGTTAGTTCACCCCTTAACATTAAAAAAAATAGTAATAATAATAATAAACAGGATCTTGGCTGAGTCAAACTCCTAGCTGGCACAACGGATTTAAGGATTAATACCAAGAGCTGGCCTAAGTACCAGTCGTGATTAATATAAGGAGTTGTGCTAACTTGGAGTAGCAAAAGAATGCTAAATGTGTGGAAATTAAACACAAATGTTACATTTAACATAGCTCAAGAAAATGAACTGTAAATTTATTAATTACATGAAAATAAATTTACGTAACATGAGTCTGTCCACAATCAAAGAATGGGAAATGCACTCTCTCAAGCACTCAAACAAATAGCTAAATAAAGCACTGAGCTAAATAACCAAAAACCGTACGCCAAGGGAAAACAGAAGAAATTCTGGTAAGTAGAGATGAGACCGTCGCTGCTGTAGTCGATCACCAAGTTGGTGGGAGCTTTGGGAATATGCTGATACAGCCGAGACTTGTGATCACTAAGAAAAGAGACCCGCTCGAGCTTTGCGCACAGCACTTCCACTCTCTGAGACTGTCACTGGATGACTGAAGCTCAATGCTGCCCAAACACAATGAGCATCGTATGAAAAGGTGTGGCCAACTAACGGCCAGTGAGGCAAGTGCAAAGGAATGACAATTCAGAAATTATAACTCAGAGGAATGCACTGTCTGTACATACAGTCACTCGCGAGAAAATGAAGAAAGTTTTGACAACTTGATGCAAATATAAGTACAGAAGTGGACAGTTAAGAGAATGAGCAAAGTTCTATGGATTTCAGAATTGTTCAATCGTTCCCGCAAAATCAGTCAGTGTCACGATTTACGATACACAGTTTCACGATGTAGGAAATTCGTGACAGACGCAAAACAGAGCGCACCAAAATTTTACATTTTTGGCAGATGTTTTCAGAAGTTTTCATGACACGTCTTTTGTCTCTGACTGTATATAATAATAGGTAAATCAGAGTGACAAAAGTACTATAGGAAAAAAAATGTACCCCAAGCCAGAGTTCCCTGTTCGATTAGGTGTTCATGTAGCCCAGGTTGCTGTAGTATGTTGCTGATGCAGATTATATCGATAGTAAAAAAAAAAAAAACTGTATAAATAGCGCACGTGAGAATATTAAGGTGTAAGACTCAGAATATCTATTAGGAAGACGTGATACGAATGCCATTCTGAACACTGACCATAACCCTTCGTGAAGTCAGGGAAAAATTTGTAGAAAATCATTACTACTGTGAAATGTGAGGAACAAACGTATTATGAACCATACTTTCAAAATTTGTAGTCGCATATTACGCCCTGAAACCAAAGACTTCATTTTGGTACCGTTCTTATTAGTTCCAAATGATTATTCTTTCGAATTCAATGACGTCATTTTTGTAAATTTCTTGGCACCAGCTGTCGATTTTACAAAGCTTTTGGGAGACTTCACATGATGAAGGGCTAATTGAAGATTATATCATGCCTCCCTAGATCGAAAAGATTCTCTAAAGTTTAGTTGAATAGCCTGGAGATAACAAGAACATAATTACGAGCGAGCGATGCTAATTTTAGTTAAGTCTGGAGATGAGCGGCCTGGCCCGACCAGACCGTCAAGCTAAGCAGAAGCTAATAATTTCACTCTTATGTGAAGTAGAGCTGAAATTTTTGCTGCATGTGATATATTCATTCAATAAACTTAGTTGTCAACTAAAAACACGTATTAAAAGTGTAGGAACCCCATGGATTCTCGAGTTTTCTAAGGGCGTGTTTAGCTTCAATCGGTGAACGCCTCAATTACGAAATCAAAAAAAAAAAAAAAGATTTTTCGTCGTAACACTGTCATCAGCTCTAGCAATGTGTGTGTGTGTGTGTGTGTGTGTGTGTGTGTGTGTGTGTGTGTGTGTGTGTGTGTGTGTGTGAGAGAGAGCATGTCTCGTCACAGTATATTTTTCCTTGTTCAGCTTCCATCATGAAGGAATAATGTATCAGAGGGAAACTGTGAAAACATGGCTCACGCACTCTCGTCACGCGCTCACACGGCGCACTTTACTGGTTTTTAAAAAGACAGTGCTGAAGAGGTAAATTTCAGCTTAAGAGAGACATCGCTAACTGGAGCACTAACACTCCACTAACCCTTATACTACAATGTGACTCAGTGTAACTGAAGAAAATCATGTGTTAGCTGCAAGAATGGAGTATAAAACTGTTATTATTGTAAGCTGTAATGCTATAAGGGAACCTTGTAAAATCCCGCTAGTGTCGTAAGGTATGAGGGATGATCGTGTCAGGGATCCGTATTTTCTGGAATTATAGTCTTATAAATAATCTAATTATCCTCTACTTCACCAGGCTACGATGTTCTTTATTCACGCTCTTTCCTGTCGCTCTTTCGTTTTTCCCTCTTTCTTTTTAATTTCCCTTTTTCCCCTTTCATTCGAAGTCTATTTTCTAAGTTTCTCTTTAATTTTCTTTCTCCGTTTCTTCCTTTTGTTTTTCCTTTTGTCCCTATTTCCCTCCTTTATTGTTGTTTCCTTTCTTTTGACTTTTCTTTCTTTGTAATGCACTCACTTTCCTCACTTTCGTGTTTTTTTTTCCTATCCTCTTGCTATCTTTCTCCCTACTGCATTTTTCGTCTACTCCACCGGGTGTATTCTTTCCTTTTTTTTTTTAAAATCTATTCTTCCTTTATTCCTTCCGTTTTCGTGTTTTCGTTCAATTATTTCTTTTGGCCTCTCCTTTTTTCTCTCCTTTTACTCCCGTTTTTTCTCCTATCTCTTTTTTTTTCTTCTCTCCTTTTCCTTTTGTCCTTGATTTCCTCCGCTCTCTTCTCCCCCTTCCCCTTCTTCCCTCCTATATTTCATCTGGTCTCATCCCCCGCTAATTTCTTAATTTATTCCCCCTCTTTTTTTTCTCCTCTGTCTTTATTCTATTCTTTTTTCATTCCTTCTTTTCTTTCCTTTGTACTTCTCTGGACTTTTCTCGCTTTATTCAAGTCTCCTTTATTTGCTCTTGGATGTCCTCACTTTTTTTCTACATTATTCCTCCTATTCACTTCTTTTTTCTCATTCCCCCTTATTTTCCCGTCTCTCCTCCCTGTTTTGAAGAGCTCCCCCCCTCCCTGTTTTTCTCTCTCTTCATCATCATTCCTCAAAGTCTCCCTTTGTCTTTTCCTCTCCCTAATTCCCTGTCATTTCCTCTCATCCATCACTTTCTCCCTTTCCTTTCTCCCTTTTCTTTTCATTGACTCAATAGAGAGCTGGCCTGCAGTCCTAATGGATCAAGGTTCGAATCCCATGTGGGGTAGGGAACAGTTTAAGGATTTGAATATCATAAAGCAAACTTAACTGATCTTCCAGAAGACCCACAGACATGTCATACAAATACCCCAGTTAATAGCAATACACCAGTCCTGTATGAGACAGCTCTAGCACGTATTCAGTATGGTTGGTGGGTGTTAGCGCCGAAATGGTGACAGGTGGAAGTGTATGGTAAGTAGCAGGACTACTGGACTTTGGGACAGACTATACCCAGAGTCGGACACATTAAAAAAAAATAAGTGGTGTCAGGCACAGCAAACCTCGCCCAACAGCAGTTATTTTATTGCTGTTGAATACTGAATCTGTACTGCCATTTAATGTCATTAAATAATTAAAGGCTTGGGTAATGGCGCAAATGAAATGGAACTTGTCTGTCAATACTGATTATTTGTAAAATATACCATAATGAGTTCCAGTGTTGATAATAGTAAATATTGTATGTTTATGATAGTAAATATCTCTTCACTTTCAATCTTTTTGAAGAAACAAAGAAACTCGACCAAAACAATACCTCGCCGGACTCCGTCCCGGACAAGGTAGAAAATCACACTCATAAGCCCACTTCATCTTTCATCACCTTCTTTCGGTTTATTCACGCCTAACTTTTCCATTCACTACATTATTCTTTCATTTCTTTGACGGATTTAAACATTTTCCATTCACCGCCATATTCTTTCATTTCTTGCACGATTTTAAACATTTTCTGTGTACCACCATATTCTTTCAATTCTTTAACATTTTTTGACCCCCCCCTTTTTTTCCATTTCCATCGTATTCTTTGATTTCCCTCACGCTTTTAAACCTTTTCCATTCACCACCATAGTCTTCCATGTCTTTTACGTATTTATGGATTTTCAATTCACCACCATAGTCTACTATTTCTTTCACGGTTAGAATCCTCCGTCGTTTGCCATCATATTTTTTCAGTCATTATATGATCACTACTTTTTTCTTTCACCACCGACTCTCACTTCTCTCACGGGTCATAAACTATCTTCCTTCAGCACCATCTTCTATCACTTCTTTCACCCCCACAAGTCTCCTTCCTCCCATCTTTCTCTCTCACCTCACTTTTCCCCTCACCTTGCTTCCTCTTCTTTACCTTTGCCTCATTCTCCTTTCCCTCACCTTAGCCAGCTTTCACTTCTACCGGCACAACATCATGTAAGTATGATATTCGCCTGTACCTTAACCCTTAGTACCATCCTTTTTCTCTTTCTCTGTGTGTGTGTGTGTGTGTGTGTGTGTGTGTGTGTGTGTGTGTGTGTGTGTTTAAATTTTTTTATCACCTCACTCTCCAGTCTTCATGAGATGTCAGGGGCTCCCACTGAAGAGATACTGATGCGGATATACACTCCGTCATACAAAAAATAATTCACGTACTTACACCAGCTCTAAGTCAGCATTTATTGTTTGATATTATCACGACAGATAGCTTTACTGGAGCAACTGTGGAGAAGATTATTAAAGAAACTATTAGTATTAGTATTATTAACAACGCTAAGTGGTAACCATATGACCAAATTTTGGCGCCTGGTGGTTTAGTGGGAAATTACAACTTTCCAATCGGATTGAGTCGGTGCAGGTTTATATCCAAGAGGTGGTTGGGGTATATTGCTCACATAATGCCACTCAGGGATGAGGGAGGCTGGTCACTCTCATCTTAAATGTCAGGACCAACTTGCCTAGCCCCGGGCTTCTACGCTCCTCATGGGGCAACGTAGGATTGGATGATGATGATGATGATGATGATGATGATGATGATGATGATGATTAGTATTACTATTATTATTGGTCTCCACCTACGTAGTAGGTAAGACTGGTTTTCGCTGGTATTATTATTATTTTCGCCTCAGTCTCGCAACGATTCCAGAACAGGAGACTACCTAAGGAATCTGAAGGTTATGTGTCCTGGCATGGACCATTGCTGATGGGGAAAAAATCCAAATCTCCCCATTGGGGTCAAGGTCATTGTAAGAAACAATAGCAGACACATGCTTTCTTCGACACCATTGTCAGATCCCTTGTTGATGTTACACAAGAAATTACCTTAAAGTCTTCAGATATTGTTTATATTGTAACATAACAAAGCTTTCATACTGTGGTTACTTAGTATATGTATGCAACTAGTTATTACTACTCTGGCCTCAGAGTCTCCCGACGATTCCAGGAGAACCGAGAACAGCTCAGTAAATCTGAAGGGTCCAGGTTGTGTCCTGGGATGGACCATTGCTGTTAGAAAAAATTCCAAATCTCTCCAGTGGGGTCAGATCACTGTAAGAACCAGCAGGTGGAGACAAGTGACTGTCTGCAGGAGAGTTACAGAGTTTTAGCTGTTATTATTATTATTATTATTATTATTATTATTATTATTGTTATCATCAGGATTGTCATCATATTGGCAGCAAAGTTTAAGCCAAGTGAAATCAGTTGTCTTCCACTGATGGGATCTTGGCTCATCCTGTGTAATGGAGAGATAGCATCACTGACTGCACTTGGCAGAGCAATCAAAATATGTCATGTGATTACCAGCAACCGAGCGCAGCGAAGTAATGTTTACAAGTACATTCAGCTGAGAAATAAGCAGCCCAACACGACCCGGCCTTGTCCGACATGACATGGCCAAACCGTGATGTTTTTCAGAGGCTAATAACTTCTCTGTTGTGTGAGGTAGAGAAGAGATTCTTTCAGGAGCTAGTTGATACATTTAATAAATTTTGTTTTTAGCTATACTGTATATTTACTCGTAAGACCAAAGAAACCATCTGGACTCCAAGCTTTCCACGGGAATGTACCGAGGGCTTCAATTGGCAGTCTCAGCTATAAGTTTTAAAAGATATCCCATTGTAACACTATGTTTTCTTGAATGAGTCCTAACAATTTAATATCGGATATTACGCTCACATTTTACGTGAACGTTTTTTCTATGTTAAGGGGGTGAAATCAGCATGGGTAATCACCCCATATCTTGGTTTTATCATTCGATCAATAGCCAGGCATTTACCAAAGCAGTTTGTTGGCACGGTAAGTCAGGAGCAGAGAACTGAACATTGTGCATGCGATAAATGGCGATAAATGCTACGACGCCTCGCTATATGCACATCCAGAAAGAAAACGTGAGAGAGAGAGAAAAAACATGAGAAAGTAACTATTTCAGCTTAATTATTCTTCTGTTATTGTTTAACCACTTCACCAGAAATGTTGAAAGTTTATAACAAGATGAAATTATGTTGACTGACGTATGTGCAAACGCTCGCCCGCTCGTCACGCGCTCACAAAGAGCACTTTACTGGTTGAATATACGTCAGTGTTCCTTATGTCTCCCAGGATGTGTAGCAGTGCCCAGTAACTCCACACTATCCCTTCATTCTCTCTTTTACTCCTCTTCCTTTCTGATTTGCCTTCTGATGTACAGCCGCCTCAAGGAGTCTTGTTACCCCCTGCTAGTCCTCTCCTAGTCATGTGGCAACGCCGCGCTGCTCTTGTGCATAGGAGGCAGGGAGCAGAGATGTTTCGTCTTATATATGAACCAGTAACATTCACTTAGATGACCATCAGAGGACATAATAAAGACTCACTATGAGGGTAATTGTTAATTCTATCTATCTATATACCTAGCCTGCTTCCCCCAAGAAAAGGGAGGTAGCCGAGACAGGTCAACACACTACCAATTTACTCATCCACTCATACACATTTATTTGCATCTTAGCCCTAAAGGGGCGAAGGGACAGATCCTCACCGCACCACACCGCACGAGGGTCAACTACGCAGTGCAGTCAGTTAATACGTGCAGTATATAGTGCTTTTGAAGAAGAAAGTAGTAGGGGTTGAGGGGCTGACGTAAAGAGAGGTTGAGAGAGGAGGGGGGAAAACTATGAGACGGGGGGGAGGT
>JAGKTI010041634.1:0-10220 GCA_018397915.1 Birgus latro
TATATTGGGTGATTTTTCCTGTGTAAAGTACAGGTTTCTTATTTCATAAATGCCCCTATGATTACCACACACTGCTTTTTCCCCTTTTCCTTTGTACAGAGCAATAATTATACCTGACTTCCAATCCTCCGGGACTCTACCCTCCTCCCAAGCCAATCTGCACACCTTCAACATCCATTCTATTACTAACTCTCCCCCATGCTTCAGCATTTCACCACACACTCCATCCATTCCTGGGGCTTTCCCCATTTTAACTTTCTTCATTGCTTCTACCAATTCCATCCTACTGATTTCTTCCTCTCCTCCCACAACCCTCCCTCTCCCCACCATTCCCCAGTCACTTATACCTGCATTACTTACATTCTCTAAGTTCAACAGTTCATTAAGGTGTTCTCTCCATCTGTTTACTTTTTCTCCCTTCTCCACTAGTAATATACCATTTTTATCTTTCACACCCCCACTGACTTCGTTGGCACCCTGTCTAGCTCTCTTTACCTCCTTCCAGAACATTTTCTTACATTCCCTCCACTTTGCACTCAAATTCCTTCCAAATTCCTCATCCACTCTCTTCTTACTCTCTCTTATTAATCTTTTCACCTCTCTCCTCCTCTCTACATATAAACCTCTCATCCGTCTCTCAGCTTCTTCAACGCCCCTATTCCTCATCCACTCATTATATGCCTTCTTCTTTTGTGCCACAGGCTCTCTCACCTCTTCAGTCCACCATGCCGTTCCCTGAACCCCCTTTCGTCTTCTCTTCACCCCACACACCACCTCATGTGCTGCACAGATTTCTTCTGTGAATATCTTGCACACACCTTCCACATCCCCCATCTGCTCCAATCTATATTTACCCAATCGCTCCTCCACTTCCCTTTCATATTCAGCCTTTATTCCATCCTCCTGTAACTTTTCTTCCCTCCTTGTAACAAATACGTGTACAGTAATTTCAGAATCACGGTATGCACTAGGACATGATGCACTGAGAGCCCACAAGCTTTGCAACAACTATAAGCAAAGGCATGGGAGGCCAAAGAATAAGTCTTAGCACTAAGGTTTTGCCACCACATGGTCACACGAGCAGAGCGCACAAATATGTCTTCACTGAACGAGATCCGTGGGATAGAGAATGACAAAAGGCTCAAAGCGCCAAGAGGGCCAGTTCTGCAAAGAATTCTGAATGGTTGGCACATTGCAGGGTTTTCCCAGGCACCAGTGGGCTACTGCATATGAGCCCATTGATATGCCTTGCCACCGGATATTGCACAGAATCACCGGTTACTGCTCGCTTCAACACAGGATGTTGCATAATTTTGCCAATATCGTTTTCATAGAGCCCAGCCAACAGTGCTGGATATTGCGCTGGGCTGTATATTATGACAACAGATAATAGGAGCGTTTGCAGTAAGGAGTGGGTACCAGATACTGCCAGAATTTTTAATTTCTAATTTTATTTTGAGGACAATGCTTAATTCTTATATACAGGTGTTTTTTCATGAAAATATAATGTACAAATTTTTCTCATTCATTTAAGGTGTGTCTGGTGTCTAATAATGAGGTTACAAAACACAGTAAAACCTCAATTATCCAGGAGCCACAAGGAATTCAAAATGCCGGAAAATTGATTTTTCCGGATGACTGAATAACACCCATTTCCCGCTGTCTTACACCAGTGATTCTCAAACTATGGGTCGCGACCCAAAGTTGGGTCATGAGAGGAATTTTGATGAGTCGCATCATCGATGCTCCAGTAGGCTGCAGTAATCCACCTCCCAACCCACCCATAAGCCACTCAACCTCTACTGGAATAATTTTACTAAATGTCCAATACAACTGTATAATGTATAATAAACTTATGTACTGAACTAGTACTGTAAAAATTAAATTTTAACCACTGCTAAAATTATTGTATCCTTCAACTATGCTACGTACATTATTTTTTTTTATCTTTTTAAATTTTTACTTTTTACTGTATTTACTGTACATGATCACTCATTATCATCACTTATCACCATCACATCATCCAGATCATATTCAGATTCAGAGGGAGGGATGGGTGGAGGTGGCAGAGTTGTGGGTGATGCAGGCTTATCGACGCGAGTGGAGAGGCTGGCTGGGGTCGAACAGGTCTGATGGGGGAGACTGGCGGAGCAGCCGTTTTTGCTGGAGTACTTGCTGGTGTGGACGTTGATGCATCACTCTCTGGGAAATGAACAGGAGAATACGAGTGAAGTGCTTGCTGTTTTTTGCATGTTTACCCCTCGTGAAAAAGTCCCTGATGTCTGACTGATTGCTACACGACGGCAATTTTGGAAGTCATCATAATGGCTATGAAAATGAAGCAGTTCATTAGCTGTGTGGGCTGGATTTCTCTCCATGAATTGGATAATCTTTCGAAATGATTCATCAGCATCTTTCCACGAACAGCCAGGAGCCATAGCTGATATTCCACCAAGTATTACGGAAAATTGCGATAAAACAGTGGTGTGTTGCAGTGTTTACACTGTTAACCCTCAAAACAATGGCGGGGACTGCGGTGATACGCTCTGGTGGCAAAGGAACGAAAACATTCAGGCGGGATGGTCGTGCGGTGAATTTGAAATGCCGGTTAGGTCCTGGATTTTCCCCGGTTGATCGATTTTGGAATTTTTCTTTAAAATGTCCAGTTTAGCGCCGATTCCAGTTTACTGGCTTGCGGATAATTGAAGTTCTACTGTACTTTGTTTTGTTGTTCATATGTTTTGTGGTGCTGGTTATATACGTCAAGGGATGAAGATTAATTGCTTTTTGCACATATGTACGGATATTTCTTTATTTATACTTTTATTCAAATACTCCCACTGGTCACCAGCAAAGGCATTAAAAGAAAAAAATGAGATTTTCATCAGACACTGCCAGACACGGACAGAAGATAGCAAGTGGCAAAGGAACAAGCTCGGCAAAGAATCTATGATTTATCTCTCAACTCATATATGCTGAAACATTTCACAGCCTGAGAAGCAAATAATAGTTAATATATGTCTAAAGTATTATTATTAACAGATTATATGATAAAACTGCTAATATTTCACCAATACCAACCATTATAACCACTGCTAGAATCTGTTATGTATAAAGTAAATAACGATCAATACAACTGAGTAGCTATATTAATATTTGTTTTTATATGAACTAACAGCATTTTAAAGTCATGGATATTGCTGTCAAGTTAAATTAACAGATTTATCTGCTGTACAAAGATGTAGAAGGTGGTCTTGGTTCCAGACCTGCACGGTGCCTGGCGTACAAGCATTTGTCATTCACATTCTGTATGACCCATTCCTTCAGGAACTGCTTCAGGTCAGCAGTTGTCAAGTCTTTAATTTCCTTCCCATCCACCTTGCAAGATAAAATCTCTCTCGTACTGTACTGGGAACCGCGCCAATGGGAAACATGTGGATGTGTTTTGATTTGTAGAGCATGTTATATACCGCAGGCAGCAACTATCTGGTGAAACAACTCATTTTTTTTTTTTTAATACTTTTACTGGTGACCACTAGGAGTATTTGAATTAAAGTGTAAATCAAGTAACATTCGTACGTATGTATAAAACCGATAAATCTTTAACCCATGACATATAGAACCAACACCACAAAACATTCAAACATCACAAAGTATTTTGTGACATTATTAAGCACCAAACACACCTTAGATGAATGAGAAAAATTTGTACATAATATTTTTATGAAAAAACACCCATATGTGACCATTATGCACTGTCCTCAAAATAAAATCTGAAATTAAAAATTCTGGCAGTATGTAGTATCTGTACCTTGTTTTGGCCTTAGTGTGGCATCTCCCGTTGAGAGTTTACAATACAGTTGGAGCATTCTGCTCCTCTCCGGCTGCTGCTATGCATGCAGAGGCAAATGTGTTGCCTCTGGAGCGATGGCGAGTGTTCCAAGATTGCTTATTCCTAAATAGAAGTCTCTCCTTTTCCCCTTCTCGTCCCTTGGTTATACTTTATGCCCATTCCAGAATCTCCTATGATAATCCATCCTGGCCTCTACGTTCACTTGTTCCATTCCTTGTCCGAGCTTTGCAATCCTATAGCCGATTGTCCCTGCCTTTACCTCACCCTATCCCTATATCCACTGTCTCCCCAGTCCCCCCTTGGTTCCCACTACCCTCCTTTTTTCATTTACGCCTCCATGCCCCATTTACTAAGTCCACTGACTCTCCCAATGCCTTACCCCTCTTTGGTGAATTACTGTCCCTCCGTTACACTAACTCTTTAAAGATTTTTACAGATGGCTCTCATGTCCCCTCCCCTCCTTCCACGACGGCGGCAATATTTGTCCCTTCTCTTTCCCTGTGTAGAATTTGGAAACTAGACGGGCTTCACCCTATCCATACTGCTGAGCTTTTTGCCATCCTGGGCGCCTTGGTGTTTGTCAGAGATTCACTCCACCCCCAGACAGTCGTCATTTTTTCTGATTCACAGTCTTCCCTAGCCCTATTGTGCTCCTGGCGCCCGTCCTCTCATCGCAAACTTGTCTTCAACTGTCACTCTGTTCTTCTTTTTCTCCATGCTCGAGGCTTTACAATACATTTTCAGTGGGTCCCTTCACACACTGGCACCCATGGAAACACCGTAGTCGATGCTGCAGCCACACTGGCACATGACACGACAGACATTGAACCCTATCCTCTTGACTTTTCCTCCTTTCCTAAACACGTCTTTCACACCATCTTCAACATATGGAATGCTGCCATCCCTGATTTGCTACACAACACATGCCTTTCTGCATATCGCACATCATCTGCCCCGCAACCCTGGGCTCGCTCTGCCAGCCGTGACCTGGACACCGCACTGGTCAGACTATGGCTTGGCCATACAGCCCTCAACGCACACCTACACAGGATAGGCCTCTCCCCTACTCCCTCGTGCCCCTGGTGTGGCAATGCAGATGAGACCATCCTCCACTTCATCTTTTCGTGCCCAAGGTTCTTCTCTGCTAGAACCTTCCTCCGTTCAGCCTTGATCGCCTGTGGTGTCCACGACTTCATGCTTCCTATCCTACTAGCTGGTGTTGGCCTATCGGAGGACCAAAAGGCCAAGGTGTTACGCCTCATGAAACAGTTTCTCCGTATTACAGGTCAGATTTGTCGCCTGTAATCCCCACTGGTGAGATGAGCCTCCCCTGCTTTCTTCAAGAAACCATTCGATTAACAGGGGTCATCAGTGCATAATCATCCCTGCTAGGCCCAACTTCCCAGGGTTCCATTTCTGCCAGGGGAGGGTGTATAAGCTTCATCACTTCACTACCCTTTAACCTAAGAAGAAGAAGTAGTTTACTATACAGGCGGTTATCCTATAAACTGCTTATCACTGGTAAAATATACAATAAAAAACATTTATTTAAACTAAAACTACTGATAAATTGTGAAAAATAAAATGCACATCAGTGTTTACTCAGAAGATTTAGGAAAAACTTCTAGTACAGCCACAACTCTTGTTTACATACTGACACTGCTCCCATCTCATGTCTGCTGGTAAATATAACTGAAAGTCCTCAGTGTATTTTTACTGTAGGATGAACAAGTGTTTATATCTTTGGTAAACATACACTTTACTATAAGCAGGAGATGCACCTTACCAAATCTATTCTTCTTCTTCCTGATGGTCTTTTATATTTTTCTGATTATTTTTGGGTTGGTAAATGAATAGTTTATGTTAAATTTCTTTCCCTATTCTCTTTAGCCATGTTCCTTCAAATGCACGAACTGTTTCTTCAGTGCAATGGCAGACACTTCCAACATATGTGCCACTTGCTGTTTAGTACCTCTTCCTAACCTTACATTTTGGCCTAACCTAACCTAGCAATTTAACCTAACCTAACCTAACTTAACTAAGAATCGAGAAAATTTTAGCAAGTCCGTCATCACAAAAGTCAGTGAGGCACAAAGAACATAATGATAACAAGGAAAAAAAAAGTCAACAGAAAACAACTGTTTACCTTCATGAAAATAGTCAGAAAAATACAGATAACAAACCTGAGTAATAGTAACTGAACTGGTAAGGTCCCTCTGCTGCTTAAAGTAAAACATACATTTACCATAAAGGACTACCCATCATCTACTCACTCAATGTTGGGATGCCTTATAGCCTCTACACTGAGTGACAAGTCCAATGGTTTCCTGTACCCAGGAAACCATTCACTATGCTGGGTGGTAACCATATAACCGGGGATTTTGGCCGGGTTAAGTGTCTCCTAGATTCCCCCATCTAAAGTCACTTAATCATAGCAAATGTTTCGGAGAGCCTCGGAGGGCCCCCAATCAAATGGGCAGATTTGTGTGGCCATGTGGAATGTGAGAGGTGTGAATGAGGAGAGCTAAAGGGTGGAAGTGGTGAATATATTCAAGAGTGTGAGATATGCCGTGATGGCACTGTGTGAAACAAAGATGAAACGATGTGAAATGGAGGAGTGGGAGGGTGCGATAAGCTCGGGCATGAATGGACGAGGAAGATGCAAGGAAAGAATTGCTTTGTTGATGAATGAGGTGTGGCAGAGTAGAATGAGAGATTACAAATGTGTCAGTTCAAGGTGTATGGATGTCAAGTTCAAGTCTGAGAAGCTGAAAGTGGCAGTGATTGTAGTGTATGCACCATATGAAGACAGGAGTGAGAGAAAGAACAACAGATTTGGGAAAGAGTTGGATGAAGCAGTGGGAGAAATGCCCAAGAGCTATAAAGTAATCGTAATGGGCGATATGAATGGAAGAGTAGGCATTGGTCCTGAGGATAACATAATGGGTTGTAATGGAGTACCAGGAGTAAATGATAATGGGAAGCAGCTGAAGGATATGTGTTAGGAAAGAAGGTTGTGTATTTGTAACTCGTATTTCAAAAACAAAGATGCACATAAATATACAGTACATGGTATAGAGGGAACAGAGATCGTGCTGAAAGGAGCCTGATTGATTATGTGCTTGTAGAGAGGTCAATGTTGGGAATGGCTGCTGATACGAGGACCAAGAGAAGATGTGTGGAGGTCTGTCAGATCATATGACTGTGGTATGCAAAATCAAGCTGAGAGGAGTGAGGTGGATGAGGAGAGAGAGGAGCAGTCAGGGAGAAAGACTGAAAGTCAAGAAGCTTAGGGATCAAAGTAGGGGAGGAGTTTGAATCAGTGAACTGGAGTTAAATGGATCTGGACAGCCTGTGGAATGCATACAGGGGTTGCTTACTTAGGAATGTTAAAGCAGTGTGTGGTGTGGCAAGAGTGACAACAAAGAAGAAAGGTATGGCATGGTGGGATGAAGAGGTGAGCAGTGGAGGAAAAGAGGAAGAAGTGGCTAGATTAGTTACAGGACAGGGGTTCAACTGAAATAAGAAATGAATATACTGAGAGCAAAAAGCACGTAGAGAGACAAGTGGAGAGGAAAAAGAAGGAGATAAATGATGATCTAGGAAGAAAAAAAAATGCAAACTACTCTGAAAATAGGAAGTTATTCTGGAAAGAGGTGAAGAAATGTATAAGTGAAAACAGAAAGAAATGTGAAAGTGTGAAGGCTGTAAGTGGTAGATTATTAACCTATGAGGATGATATAAGGACAAGATGGAAAGAATATTTTGAAAGCCTGATGAATGGGAATAGAGATAGAAGAACCATTGTAAACATGACTGGTTTGGGGGATGTGCAGAGAAGGAACACAGTGCCAGGAAATGTAACCCTTGCACAGGTGAAGAATGCTGTGAAGCAGCTGAAAAATGAGAAAGCAGCTGGGGCTGATGAGGTGTATGCAGAGATAATTAAGTGTAGTGAAGAAAGTGGAATGAAGTGCTTGTTGGTGATATGTAAGAAGGCATGGAAGGCATGGATGAGTGAAACTGTGCCAGCAGGGTGGAATAATGCATGGATTGTACCCCTGTAAAGGTGAGAGAAGTGAGTGTAAGAATTATCATGGCATAAAGTAATTGAGCGTCGTAGGGAAGGTATATGGAAGAATTATTATAAACAAAGTAAGAGGGATATCAGAAGTCCTAATGAGTGATGAACAGGGTGGCTTTAGAGTGGCAGAGGACATGTGGATCAAATATTTGAGTGAGACAGACAGTGGAGAAGGCTTGTGAGAAGGACTATTAGGTGTTTATGGCATTCATGGATCTGGAAAAAGCATACGACAAAGTAGACAGAGAAGGATTGTGGGAGGTTTTGCACATGTACAGTGCAGCTGGTAAGCTGCTAGGTGCTGTCAAGAGATTTTATGATGGTAGTGAAGCATGTGTAAGAGTTAATGGGCATCTAAGTGAATGGTTCATGATCAATATGGACATGCAACAAGGTTGTGTGATGTCCCCATGGTTGTTCAATACTGTGTATATATGGATGGGGTGATGAGAGAAGTAAAAACACGAGTAATGGAGAGAGGGATGGCATTGGTGGTGAATGGTGATGGGTGGAATATCTCAAATTTGTTGTATGCTGATGATGCAGTACTACTTGCAAATACCAGACAAAAATTTGGTAGACTTTTTTTGCTGATGTCTGTGAGCATCATGACTTGAAAGTAAATGTAGAAAAGGGTAAAGTGATGGTTATTGATAGAGAAGGTGACTCCTAGTGCAATGTTGCAGTGAATGGGGAGAGACTGGAACTGGTGAGAGAGTTCAAATACCTGGGTACAGTGATAGAAAAGAGAAGAAAATGTGCAAAAGAAGTGGAAACTAGAGTGACACAAGGAAGGAAAGTAGCTGGTGCAATGAAGGCCTTGATAAGAAACAGAGGCTCGAGTGTTGCAGATGCACGAGGCTTACATGAAGGAGTGTTAGTGCCAACTTTAACATATGGATATGAGACTATGGTGTGTCATGAAAATGAAAAGTCAAGAGTGACAGCAGTGGAGATGGGACTGCTGAGGAGTGTATGTGGAGTACAGAGAGTGGATAGGACACGAAATAATGTGATTCGTGAAAGATGTGGAGCAAGGAAGTCTGTGGACACCAGAATCGAAGAGAGTGTACTGAGATGATGTAGTCATGTGGAGAGAATGGATAACAATAGAGTACTGAAACAGGTATATCTGAGCGAATCTGATGGAAGGAGGAGGCGAGATAGGCCAAGGAGAAGGTGGAGGGATATGGTGGATGAGTGTGTGAGGAAGAGAGGTTTGGAAGTCAGTGAGGCTAGGGGACTGAAAAGAGATTGGGCTGGCTGAATGAATACTGTAAAGAGAAGCACATGATCAGGGATTTGGCACCTCTTTTTAACGTGACAGCGTCTGGACTAACTCTATCAGATTTGTTTATGTGAAGCTACAGAATGTCGTGAATGTTTTTGGCAAATCAGATACAGCCAATATTCCGGAGGCTTGAACGGTAAGCAAATGGAAGCATGGCCCATTGGACGGGGCAAATTTGAGCTGTCTGGACATTGCTACTCCTCACTCTGCCATAAGATGGGAAAGGATGTCCGGATGATGATAATGATGATGATGATAATGTAAACATATGCTTTACTTTAAGCAGTGGAAGCACCAAACCAAATCAGTTCTACTTCTTCCTGATAGTCTGTCATATTTTTCTGACTATTTCTGGGGTGGTAAATAAACATTTCTTATTAAGTCTGCTTCCCTACAATTTTTAGCTGTTCTGCTGTGACAACTCGTTTCATCTGTCAGCACGATGGCCGAAGAGACTGTCTTAACCTAAGTGTTTAACTATACCAAACCCTAACATAGAATAACAGTACTTTATTTTATTTAATTTAACCTAACCTAACCTAGCCAAATCTCCAGTTGGGAAATTAGAAAACGAAATCTGCCTTCGATTACGTTGAGTAAGTTTCTTCCATTATGCCAGAAACAAACAATCATAGGTACAGTTTAATGCACATCATGATGATAACAGGGGGAACATTTTTCAGCAAGAAAAGATCTATCTATCTATCTATTGCCAGACGCCTCAATCCCGAACGGGGTGGCCACAAACAAATCGCCTCCATGTCACTCTGTCCCCTGCCATTTCACTACCACGCTCCCAACTCACACCCCCCTCTCTCATATATCTCTCCACTCCATCCCTCCATCTCATCCTCGGCCTCCCCCTCCCTCTCACCCCCTCCACCTCACTCACATACACTCTCCTCGTCAATCTTTCACTCTCCATCCTCTCCACATGCCCAAACCACCTTAACGTGTTTCTCCTAACGCTTCCCATCACGTCCTCAACCACA
>JAGKTI010041636.1:0-10220 GCA_018397915.1 Birgus latro
TATCACTGTATTGGTCTTGAATGAGGAAAGTATCACTGTATTGGTCTTGAATGAGGAGTACTTATTTAGTTTATAAAGAAACTGCAGGAGAAATAGCATAAAATAAGAATGAGATGGGGTTAGCAATTTGATCATACGTCTGGCCGTTCGGCCGGGAAGGAGGCAGCGTGCCACGTCACTACTCTCTCTGCGCTGGATGGTGAGGGGGTCCTGCGCTGTGAATCGCAAAGCATGGTATTTTCTATATATATTGTATTTATTCTAATGTGTAGTTGCTAAATTAGAACGTGTAGTTTGAACAGTGGCTAAAATAGAGGGAAAGACGTAGATTGAATAGTTGTTTGCAAAACTTTTGCCGTTCAGCCAGGTATTCGACGAATTTGTTGAGTCGCCATTTTTGCTCGGGACCAAGATGATCAATCATTTAAGGGCACCATGTCAGTTTGGATTAATGCAGAATATTCCAAGCTTCAGTAGTTCGAGAAAGTCATAAGGTGAATGAAACGTTGTGGTGAGTCGTGAGTTAATCGGTATTCGAGACACTATACGGTCTCTGTACGGTTGTCCTAGGACAGTTTGTGCTTTCGGTCAACCACAAAGTCGATTGACTGTAAATATCTCGCCTAAAACTTTTACATATATATATATATATATATATATAGTGATATATATTGTGTTTGTGTGTGTGTGTGTGTGTGTGTGTGTGTGTAGATATTCTCATCTCATTCTAACTTCTCTATGTAGGTAGCACAAATTGACAGGTATGGGCTAATTTGGGCTGGTTAGACCCAGTGAACCTGGGAACTATTTTTAGTCATGCTGGCTTCCACAGTTTTGTCATCTTTCATATTCATGCTGTCATCCATATGCATGCTATCACCCATGTTACTCTTCTTATCTCTGATATAATTCTTACAGATTACTTCTGGAGGAAGCTATTCAGCCTGTGGCTCCAGCTCCAATTTAAATCGCTATTACTGTGGTCTTGGTGGTCGAGGCATTTGTACCGTATATTGGCTCTAATTATATTTCTTGTCATGGAATCTTCATCCAGTCTAGATCCTCTCAGATTTCTTTACTGTACATTTTCAGAGTTGACTACATAATCGGGTAGACTTCCATGCATCCACTACTCAGTGGCTGAATGAATATTGTCAAATATTCAGCCTTGCTTTCTTCCAATAGATATTGCAGTTTACTCTTGTATTTGAGTTCACTTGTTTCTCAAAGATCTGCTCACAGATTCGCATGTCATATATACCATTAACAATTGTTAAAGTTTCATATCTCCACTGGATCACCTGTATGCCGAATTTCTTAGCCTTTGCTCGTAAGTCAGGTCCCCGAATGATGGTACAATAGTCCCTCAATCATCCGACATAATAGAGCCAAAGGCATGTTCGGGTACAGTGACAATGTCTGGATAATGAACAATATCCCTCCCACTATACCCAACCTCCAGCCTATACCAAACCTATTTGTACAGTACTTCTGCTTACTTTGACAGTGTTATAGGTCATTCAGGCATATTTAGACATCAAAACACAAAGGAATATCGAGAGTAATTTTAAACACCAAGAAAACCATGGAAAACAAAAAACATTGAAAACCATAAAAACACCATGTCTATACACCACCGTACCGTATGTACAGTACCCCTTCTAGTTTCGGCAGTATTTTCCAGTCATTTTGCCATATTTAGACATCAAAACAAACCTAGGAATATCGGAAATAATTTTTAACTCCAAGAAAATCATGCAAAAAAAAAAAAAATTGAAAACAAAAAAACACCCTACCTATCCATTACTGTATGTACAGTACCCCACCTAATTTTGGCTCTGTTCTCCAGTCATTCTGCCATATTTAGATATCAAGACACACATAGAAATATCGAAAGTAATTTTTAACCGAGAAAACCCTGCAAAAAAAATAAATAAATAAATAAAATAAAAACCAAAGAACATTCTACCAATACACTATGTACAGTACCCCTCCTAATTTTGGCACTGTTTCTAGGTCAGTCTGCCATATTTTGCTTTCAAAATACATGGGAATATCCTAAATAAATATAAACACCAAGGGAACTATGGAAAAAAAATTTTATGTTCCTTGCAAGAAAACATTCATTTGTGGTACCAACCACCCAGTGCATGGCAGACAGGCTTTGTAACCCACACACCTCCAGCAGGTGTACAGTTGTCCCTTGTGGTCTAGTGGCTAACCTTTGCATTTAACAAAGGTTAAAGAACTCCTCCTCTACCTGCTGGTGCTGAGCATTGAGTGATGATGTGCAGTGCAGTGTTGGTAGCCTACCTGCCTGAGGAGACTTCAAAGGCAGCCACAAACTTACGTCCAGTGGAGACTCAGTGGCAGTCGATGTGCTCGGTTGCGGGTCCGAGAGTAAAGGCGGGAAACGAGCTGGTGGTGGTGGTGGTGGTGAGAATGGGCTTGCACTTGTGGGGGTGGCAGGCTTGAAGAAGGAGTCAGTCCTGCTCTGATGACTGCCAGCTGATGGCAGCATCCCTGACTGCCCACAGCTTCATTGCCAGGCTGAGCGACACCAACTCCCTCTCACAGTGCAGGTGCTCGGCACTACAGAGTGGCACGTAGGGTGCTGAGGCGAGAGAGTGATGGTGTTGCAGGGGGCTGCAAGCCAGGGTCTTCATCCTTGTCCTCGTCGGTGTCGCTGCCCTCTTTCGTGCCCAGAGGCAGCAGCAGCAATCTCCTCATCAAACATGGTCTTATAGCCAGGATTGCCGCCGTCTTCATCCAGCCAGTCCCTCACTTTGTTGACATCCACCTGCTCTCCTGCTGTTTGAAGACGGCGGTGAAAATCATCCACGTCAAACCCCTGAGAGTCATGCTCGGCCTCTATTCCCTGGAGGAGACACAACCAGCCGCTTTCGAGGGTTTTCACGGAGACTTCCTTCCACGTGTTTACCCAGTTGAATACTGCAGACTTGAGGTCGTAACGCTGAAGATTCTGCAAGGTCTGCTCCCCATGTGTGGCCACATCCTCCAGCACGACCATCACTTCATTGAGGAACCTCCACTGGTACAGTATCTTGGCAGCCACAATAACACCCTGGTCCATTGATTGAATCAGAGCGGTCGTATTAGGTAGCAGAAACATGCACCTAATGCTCCTGTCATCAGTAACCAAATCCTTCTCAGACAGATGCGCAGGGGCACTGTCTAGGGGCAGAGTGCCTTCACCCTTTCGTGAGCGATACCAAGGACCTCTGTTTGATAATGGATAACCTCCTTGATGAAGTGTTTGTGGAACCAGTGTCTGAAAATCTTGGTATTAAACCAGGCCTTCACAGAATGGTACCACACAATAGGCAGGCTATCCATCAGCCCACGGAGACAACGTGGTTGTTTTGCACACCGAACAATAATGGGTTTGAGGCGGTGCATCCCGTTAGCATTAGCATAGCACAAAACAGACACATTGTTTGGATAACTTGTGACCAGGCACAGTCGTCGTCTCCTCTTTTGCAACGGTGTTGGTGGGCAATGAGTGGTAGAATAAACCAGTTTCGTCAGCATTATAGACTTGATCAAGGGGAAGGCCATTGCCCTTGATCAGGTGCTGCGCTTTCTGGTGACACGGGTCTGCATCCTCTGCTGTTGCATCCAAGGCCTTGCCATGTGCCTTACAGCTGGAAAGTCCATGGTGAAGCTTGAAGTGAAAGAGCCATCCTTCAGAAGCCTTGAAGTTGTGTATATTGTGTAGGCGTGCAAACTTTTCGGCTGCAGCCTTCACCTTGGTCCCACGCACAAGTACTGTACACTGGCAGCACATTGCTGGCGAAACCACAACAAAGTCAACCAGTTGATAATGGTGTGCTGGGCCTGGGCCATGACCTTCATGTCGCTCCTATGTGTGGTTTCTCCGAAGTCCTGTCCATACTGTGTAAGCTTGTCCCATGACTTATTCATATCAAACAGTGTTCACTGGGCTAGATCATGGTCCTGTAGTATGTTGTGTGGTCCAGCTCGCGTCAACCTTGCCCAATATCTCACGCTTCTTTTCCAGAGTCAAAACCTTCCTCTTTCACTTCTCAGGTGGTGGTGGGGCCATCATCACACGTGAGTATTCAGCAGAGAAGGGTCACAACCTGAAGAAGGTAGGGGACCACCACAAACGCAACGGCATTCACAGTCATACTTGCAAGCGTTACTCCTCATGAGGGAGACAAAGGCTGGAACTGAGGTGTGGGCTTGTAGGCTGGCAAGCAGTACAGTGCTGCCTTATTGCACCCCATGCTTGCCTCTGAGCACAGAGGAATAAAAACATGACAAACTGAAATCTTCATACAAAGTTCACTTCCGTTTGCCCAGGCAAGGGTTATCACGTGACGACAATAATGGATGATCAGTACATAACTGCCTCAGGCAGTGCATGGCTAGTGTGGCCTGCTAGACAAATAATGGATGATCAGTACATCACTACCTCAGGCGGTGTATGACTAATTCGGCCTGCCAGACAACTCTGACCATTCGGTAGGGAACCGGACAGGGGCGTGTGATGGGGGTTTCGCACTAATCCCAGTGGTTGGGGGACTCCTGCCATTCGGTTTAGAGGCGGACGGGCGCTTTTACCATACATTTACTCGTGGCTTGTGGTCTGTGGCAGACGCTTGGTGGCCATTCAGAAACACAACTCCCTGTAACCAGGCAACTTTGGACATTCAGGATAAAGGTGGATAGTCACTGTCACTGAACATGTAGTCATGGTTTGTGGTCAGTGGTTGACGCGTGGTGGCAGTTGGGAAAGACTTATCCCGGTGGCCGTGTGACTTTGGGCGCGTGACTTTGTGCATTTGGTGGGGATGAGTATGGACGTTTTGACACTGCATGTGGGCTACATTCAGTATTAATTGGGTGTTGGAGGTTCATCGAGAGCGATCAGACCAGTGTGCGTCTATGACCATTCAATACAGGGGCTGATGGACATTTTGGCTCAGTTTGTGGGTTACGGCCTATTTCCTACTCATGGCTAGAGACCAGCGGCCACAGTACTGAATGTTTGAACATGTCAGCTGGCCAGCCGAAGTTCTCGGGGCTCTTACGTCTGGATAATAGCAAATAAATTTGGATAATGGTTTAATGGAGCCAAGGTCCTGTATCTGGATAATGAACAGGTCCAGATACTGCACATCCGGATAAATGAGGGATTACTTACAGTATTTTTGAGAGATATTCAGATAGTACTGGTCGTCTCAAAATTTTGAGTGACATGGAAAGCTCTTGAAATTCTGCATTTAGACATGTGCTCAACTCTTGGAAGGTGCTGGCAAAATTTTGCACTAGGATGGTTGGAAGTTTTATGGACCAATGTTCGGACAGTTCTCTTCCAGCTGTGGCAGTAGAAGATATTACATGATCTATTTTTGTGATAATAATACACAACTTTGGTATGGACCACATCCATTTGGAATGGTACCATATAACCCATTAAATCCTGAGCTATCCATTTGTGTTGTCATCTGAAAGTAGCAGTGTTCAGTATACAGTGTGTGGATAGTGCATATAAAGCTACTACATGTGATGAAAATCTATATTGTTCCAGTTGTTGCCACAACCACCCGACATTTGCCAGAAGTGGACAGAGCAAGGGTCCAGAATGCTGAGAGAAGAAATTTGTTGACAAGATGGCAAACAGTTCCTGCTCTCAACACTATGGGCACCCCAGAAATTGGGCCAAAGACTACACCAGGCTAAGTAAAGGTCAGAATTATAAGTTTTTCAAGTAAAATTGTCAGCTCTCCATCTTCAGTGTGGAGCTGTAGTAAGTTGCCACTAGAATATGGTGGTAGTCCTGAAGTGCTGTGTAAAGGTGGTCCTGAAGTGCTGTGTAAAGGTAGTCCTGAAGTGCTGTAGGATTGTCGTATAGCTACACAGAGAATAAGATTGAAAACAACAAATCTCTTGAATAAACTGTTGTACCAGATTGTTTGAAGCTGTTCAATATATTTTTGATTAACAGTATTCTGGTATTAGCCTGAATAAAATAAATAACCCAGACTTGTCACTTGGTAGTGGATTCCAGGTTTTCTCATAGTCCAGTACTTACCTTTTGTCTGGTACAAAATACCGTAATGCACCAACTCCCATGAAAGGGTTTTAGCAGTTAGCTATAATCTAATCCTGTGTTGTATGAAGGTATTTATGCTGTAGGTATTTGAAAATAGTCTTCACTGTCACCACTTCTTGAGTAATCAGTCTTTAATCCCTGAGTAGTTTTTGGCAGCTATAATCCCAACCATCCCTCATATGTAACCATTTATGGTCCATTTCCATTTTTAGTGCTTTAATCCCACTAGACCACCAGGCATTCATTTTTCATTGTTGGCAACACTACATAGAGTGGATGGTGCATATAGTAAAGCTAATACAGTACCTACCAAAATACAGTATATATCAGTCTCTTAAGGATATAAATAGATTTTGGCACATAGGGTTAGTTTGATGGAATTGCCCAATATCTATAAAGCATAATATACCTCCCACTGCAACTAAGCCCAGATTTTCACCTTTTTGCAGCCTACTTCACATAGGTCAGTGGCAAAAGTAGACAATCCTACAGCTCCACATCTTTTTCTTGGCTCTTAGGGCTTGCATCATACTAATCTAGTGTCTTGACCTTGTCAATGGAGAGATGGGAATTTGAGGCTGTTTTTTGGAATAGTTTTCGTATTAGTGTAGGTATGTGCAATATTGTAATTCCCTCTTCTACAAATATTTCTGGCTTGTGGCTTCAGACCCGTATGGGTGTAAACCCAGTGGATTCCTGGCTAAATATTTTTTAACTGTAAAACTTAGGAATATTTTTCACATAAGTCAGCACTGTTCATTATGAAAGTCATGACTGCTGTGCAGAATGAGTTGAAAGATTGGACATTAGTGTTTATCACAGTAATAACATTAGTATTTATCACTGTACTTTATATTTCTTATTTCTTTAACCTGAGAATGACATCATGCATCTCCTGCCTATACATCACTCAAAGTCATTCTAAAAAAGGTTAAATAGCCATGCTTTGCTTTGGTATGAAGGGTTTATGATTTGAAGTTGATCATGTGGTGGCATTTGGAGCTTTTTTCAGCTGCTGTTCCTTCTCATGTATTTTCCAATCCTGTCACCCCAAAAACTGAATCTTGAAAAACCTGCCCTGACTTTTTTTTTTTTTTTTTTTTTTATAACACTGGACAGATTCTCTTGAACAGTAAATGCATTAAGTAAACAGTGAAAGCTCGACCATTACACATTCCCTTACTAAACGTATTTACTTGTTGAGGAAGTAAAGCTAGTTGTTACTAACATTGGAAAAAAAAAAAATCTAATTGTGGTTTGGACAGAACATCCTAGTTTCATTTTAGATTAAATTTCTTTTGCAAGTCAGTTCACAAACATATTCCCTGTTACATCAGATACATTTTAACACTGAACAATCTTGATTATGGATTATTATTATATTAAGACATATTTCTTGCTGGAAAATAACCCTCTTTTTATGCAGTTTTCACATAAGCTAGGTTTTAAGAACATATCTGTAGTGTTAAGCAAGGAATTACTGTAATGTGGAGAGTAGCTAATGAAGGTTTGCCTAATAGATAGCAGTTTGTTATTGGATGAACTGGTATATAATTCCTTCTCAGTAGCAATTTATTGTACACATACTTCTGTATATAATGTGTTTTTGCATACTGTTTTGAGATGAAAATAGCATAGTTTTCTGGACCCTACCTCACTGCATACTTAGGTTAGAGAAAGGTCAGGGTGACATCACTTGCAGTGAGTGTTAAAAGGTAGTTTATATCATTAGTAGTAGATGGGTGGCTGCCATCCATCAAGGCTGGGAGATACAACAAAGAGTGGAGTGGCCACGAGCCTCACAATCACTCTTAGGCTGGAAACATTCATCTACAGGATGTTGTTGAGCAACCCTAGTCTGGCCAAGCAGACCCATCAACTGCAGGGCTGGCCTGTGCAGCGAGGCATTGTTTGCCTACGGTAAACAGTTCCTTGGCTCAGTGAGGCATGGTGAATTGTGTAGTGTGGTTCACTGATGGATGCTGTGTAACCGAAATGAAACTTAATAAATTAATCACTCTGGTCTGGCCGAGATTTGATCTCAGGCCCTCGCGCTTCACACTCGCACATGTTACATCTGAGCTAAAGCGAGGAGCTCTGCTTTGCCTCTAGGCAGCACAGGGTTTTATAGACCCCATTATATCTGCATTTCTTTCCACCTTGTTAACTGGGGCACCATAGTAGGCTCCACATCACCCGATTTTATATGGTTACCACCCAGTGTTGTAAAGGTTCATCATGATAATGGGAAAGCTGTAGGCTTGTTATCAAATATAGAGCCACCTGAAGTGGAAAGAACAGAAAAAATGACAGGAGTAGAGGAGAGCAGACACAGTGATAAAAGAAGTAGGCAGCACTATACAGGTATCGATAGGATATTTACCGAACCACCATTTACCACCATTAGCCACAAGTTGTTGATTGGCCCCAGTGTGTCAGACTGAGCCGACCCATCAACTGCAGGCAAGCAACTGCCCCTATAGGGCCGTCCCATACAGTGAACCAATGTTCCCTTGCAGCTGATTGAGGTGTAGGGGATATAGTAGTGGTTTGGTTCCTGGATGGATAATGCATTTGCATATGTCCACCCAGTTAACAGGGACACCATAGCAGGCTCCACATCATCCCATTATCTTGTTATATGGTTACCACCCAGTGTTGGAAATGGGTTCCTCTCCCATTGTAGAGCTACATGAAGTGAAAAGAATGAAAAGTGACAGGAAGGAAAGGGAGAAGTAGGAGGTGATATAATGAGAAAGGGATAGTAATATGCAGCAGTACATCAAATGTGTGAGTGATGGTTGCCACCACCTACCATTATCAGTCAAGAGTAAATACAGTAGTAAGAAGTCCAGGTTGAGAATTGCAGTTACAGATTTTGTAAGTCATAAATTATGTATTTCCCAGTAGCTGAAGGAAGGTAATTACCCTAGTTGGTTTTGACACATGGTTTGGTTTCCAGTCCCTAGAAAGCTTAAGCAATACCTTGGCCAACCCTGGTATGGGGATTCCTTAAGAGGAACCATGACATAATTTTAATGCATTATATCAGATGACTAATTAGTTGTCTGTCCTTAGTAGGTAGTATGGCAGCCATCCTGGTTGGATGATCCTCCAGCAGCTGACCCAGAGCCTCTAGAAAGGATTTGCCATGCCCAGGACAGGCAGATCAGGTAATAGCTATATTGAAAAATCCTGACCAGTTTGTAGGATAAAATTGTCTTCCTGGCAGCTATGATAAGTTTGTATTATTTTACTTTTGTGTGTGTTTGTGAGAAATTGGTACTGTAGATAAGGGAAGGCATGAATACAAACAGGGGATCCTATACATAACTTTAGTTCATGGAAGTGTGTGTTGCCCCAGGTTTGTGTATTGAACTGGATTCTTGCTTTGAAGATCCCTGACCTCTTTAAAATCATGATGGCCTAGTGTCAGTTTGGAGGGTTGAGTTGCTTACCAAAGATCCCTAACCCTTTCTTCTTAGTTTATGGCCAGGTGTAGTCTGATTGGAGGATAAATCTGACTAGTAACCATGGAGACTCATTCCCTCTCCATATCTCTCCATATTCAAGGTTCATCAGATTTCATTTAACCTCAGTATAATATTTAATTTTGAGGAGTTTTCCAGTTCCACCAGATGATAATAGACCTAACACTAAATTTCCTGCCACCATAACTTTGCAACTTGTGAGAGTGGTCCATTTCATCAAGTGAAGCAGACACTGTAGTTAGTAAGTTTAAAACCATATACTTTATCACTTTTATGGAAGCTCTTTGTAATCCTTAGTTCACAGACACTTTTTTGCCATTGATGGCAGAGGAAGAGGCTGCACGAAATTTTTTTGTGGTTATGATATAAAGAAAAAACCTGAGCATGAAAGGGTACTGTTAGCATGTTTGGAGAAGAATGAGAAATGTGTAATGCAGGTCAAAGTGCTGGCTGTCATTGGTAACTTTTGCCTATGACAGACACAGAACCCCTTGTTAGCCTGGAGATTGTTGTTGTTGTTGTGGCCTCAGGCTCAGCAGAGCGTGAACCCAGTCCATTAATATCTGTAGTTCACCATCCTCCTTTTAGGTGATTGTTGTAGTTCTAGACTCGGCAGAGCATGAACC
>JAGKTI010041639.1:0-10219 GCA_018397915.1 Birgus latro
AAGCCACTCCAAAGGGGGAAGTATGATACTTTGTCACAGGAGCAGAGGAAAAGGATCAGATGTTTTCGTTGCTCCATGACGGGACATAGAGCTGAGCACTGCGGAGTCCGTGTAGATAAACTCAGACAGCCAGTAGCTATATGTAGGGAGTGTCAGAGTACCACACATAGTACAGCTCAATGTAATTGGAAGAAGACTAAGTAACCCGATGAAGAAAAAAAAAGCCGGAAGAATCGAGCTGGGGAACTTAATAACTGTCACTACAAGTGACGAGGTAGCGAAGTTGGAGGTGGTAAAAGGCATATGCAGGAATTTACATTGTGAGATACTTCTGGATACAGGAGCTTGTAAATCATTGATTAGCCAACGGACCTATGAAATTGCGTTAGAGCCAGATACTAATCTCCGACCTTATCGAGGCGGTGGTTTGGTGTCCGCCAGCAGTGATGCTGTGGACATATTGGAATTGGTGAATTTCCAGGTACAATTAGGTGATAAAAAATATAATCAGGAATTTGTGGCATTGAGGGAACTACCCTCAGCCGCTTCCATAATTTTGGGAGTTGATTTCATATTCGCACATAGCCTAAGTATCACTGCCAACCCGCTATGTATAAAGGTCAGGGAAGAGGAACTTGATTTGGTGACCGAGGGAGGGAGTGTTTCTCGTGTAGAGTTCAATCCTTTTGTGATAACTGATGCAGTTCCTCCATCCGAGGAAGACGATTTTGTGACAAGTCATTGTGTCACGAATGAGACAGACATTCTGGAACCTTACACATATGGAGCAATAACGTTGAAGACAGTGTTAAGTGGGTGGGAGGTAGGAATGTTTATGCCAAACACTGGTAGTTAAATTGCGGCAGTGTTGTGGCCAGGTATTGTAAGTCCAGTGGATAATGGGGCAACTGGGGAAGGAACATGTTTCACCGTCTCGTATGCGAATCTAACTCCTGACAGGATATTTATAGATGGGGAATATAGGGTAGGTACTGTATCCCCTTACGAAGAAGTCAGGTGGCGGGAGGAGCAAGTGAGTCAAAGGGGAGAGCAGATCACTAGTGTAGTGAGTGAGGATAGACTCAGGAAACTGTACACGGAGGTAGATCAGATGACAGTTCATTCTAGCCGGGAAAATGAAGCATTAAAAAGGCTCTAATAAGGACACACCCAAATGTTTTTGCATTACCCGAGGACCCGCTTACTACTTCACCATACTTTTATCATCACATATGTGCGGATGGTCCGGTAGTGAACCGTAGGCCATACCGTATACCAACGAAGTGGCATGATCAAGTACGTAAGCAACTTGAAGATTTACGTAGATGGGATTATCAGGCCTTCTCGTACACCTTATTCTTCACCACTGGTTCCAGTAGTTAAGAACGATGGTAGTTTGCAGATCTACTTAGACTTTAGACATTTAAATAAGCAGATTGTTACAGATCCTTACCCTTTGCCCAATATTTAGCATATTCTTTCACAGTTAAGTGAGAATAAGTACTTCAGTAATCTAGACTTAAAGCAGGGTTATCACCAGATGTCTTTGGATGAGGAGTCTAAGCCTCTCACGGCTTTCTCCTCACCTGAGGGGCACTGGGAGTATTGTAACCTTCCTTTTGGATTAAAAGATGCGCCGGCTTCTTTCCAGCATATAATCAATGAAGTCATGATAGGTCTCACGGGAAAGGTAACCCATACTTTTTTGGATGACATTATTATTTACGGAAAGACGTTTGATGCTCATGTTCATAACCTAGATGAGGCCTTGGGACGTCTAGAATGGGCAAAGCTAACTATTAAATTGCCGAAGTGTAGTTTCTTTAAACAGGAAGTATCCTTTTTATGTCATGTCATCACAACAGAGGGATTACGTCCTCAGCCTGAGAAAATCTGTGCAATCCAAGAAATTCCGGTCCCGAGTACTTTGAAAGAACTCCAGAGTTTCATGGGGTTGGTAAATTATTATCGCCGATTTGTGGAAAATTTTTCCCAGATAGCGGCACCACTCACGAAACTTACTCGTGGGAAGAAAGACGTAAAGAACACGCGACAGAGCGTGGAGTGGAATGCGGAGGCAGACCGCGCGTTCTGTGAACTTAAGCGGAAGTTAGCGGAAGATGTATTGCTAGCTTTTCCTCGTTTTGATAGACCTTTTGTGTTAACTACGGACGCCAGCGGTACGGCGATTGGCGGAGTTTTGCAACAGAAGGACGATCAAGGGCACCTTCGGCCATTAACTTTTTTCAGCCGTGCTCTAAATATAGCAGAGGTGAACTATGCTACGATTGAGCAGGAAGCGTTGAGTATTGTTTACAGCTTGAAGGTGAACAGACCACTTATTTTGGGTTATGAGATATTGATTCAGACCGATCATCGACCTCTTACTTGATTGTTTAATGTTAATGCGGCTTCAGGGAGGATTGCAAGATGGCAAATTCAGGTAGCCGAATATGACATCAAGGCTGAATATTTACCAGGGCAGCAGAATACTGTAGCGGATGCTCTATCCCGTTTGAGAACGACTCAGTCTAATGACGAAGATGAAGTTGCACTACTTGTAAGTCCAGGTGCTGTGGAAGTAGACAAAATAGGTTGGGATGTCACTGAGATAAGGCGACAACAAGATTCACACCCAGTTTGGGGTAAATTAAGGTTATTTGCGGAATGAGACCACAGAGGTACCAAAATTGCCAGCAAAGTTGGACTGCTTTCATTTGTTGCCAGACGGTTTGCTCTATAAGAAGGAGAGTCGGTCATTTGGCATAGGGGAAGTATTCCAAATTGTAGTCCCAGAAGATAGCGTTCACTCTGCACTTAGACTTGCTCATTGCTCACCGTTATCTGGTCTTGGTGGAATCAAGATTACTTTAACTCGTGCGAGACGGTTTGCATACTGGCCCCAGATGGAGAGGGATGTCGTGGGATTTTGCAGTGTACCCAGTGTATATGTTCAAAGCGTTCGGGGGACACCCCAAGCCCGCTTCTCCGTTTCCCCGATATCACTGCACCATGGGTCAGGTGTCATATGGATTTGATTGGTCCACTAAATAGATCAGAGGAAGGGCATTATTATGTCTTGACTTTCATTGATGCGATGACTCGATTTCTTATCGTGGAACCATTAAAGTCTAAGTCTGCCAAAGAGGTGGCTAGGGTGTTTATGGAGTGAGTTATTTGTGTTTACGGAACTCCACAACAATTAGCCACTGGTCGGGGTACTGAATTTGTTAACAAAGCGTTTCAGGAATTGGCGTGCTTGTTGCACATGAAACATGTGAACATTACTCCTTACCACCCATCCCCTAATGGATTGGTGGAAAGGGCAAATGGTACTGTTATTCAGATAATACGTACCATGGTGGAACAGAATGCTAATCACTGGCATAGGATGGTGCCAGTTGCTATGATGGCCTATAACTCTGGATATAATCGGACTATCCGTGTTTCTCCTTACTTCTTGTTGTTTCTCAGAGATCCACAGATGCCTTATCATGTAGTGCAAGACCCATCTTTGAAGTACAACTTTGAGAATATATCTAATTTATTAGCCGCCATGGCAACAAAGGTTTTCGAAAGATGCCAGGACTTTCTCGATCGTGCGAGCACAGAAAATGAGAACAGAAGGGCAAAGAGATGTGCAATAAAACCACTTTTGGTAGGGGACCGTGTCTATGTGAAGACTGTCCCTACCAGGGGGGTGGCAAGGAAATTGCAACCTTTGTTTTCAGGACTCTATTGTGTAATTGATCGAGTAAATGATGTTGTCATCAAAGTTCGTCCCATACAGGGGGGGAAAGTAACCACTTTACGCACTGACAGGGTGAAAGTTGTCCTGGAGGAGTGTATTACTAGGAAGCAGAATCGTAATGCGAAAATGGCTTATCCTATTCATGAAGGTGGGGAGACTAGGGATAAGAGGTAAAATGAAGGTGAGGAAATAAATGAGGAAGAATGTGTCCCAGGGCCTGTAATTGACTTTAGTTTGCCTTCTCCACAAATAAGTCAGGCTATAGGCAGTAGTGCAACTGGCAACTCGAGTGGCCAGGCGAGTGCACTGGGTACGAGTCAAGGGCAAGTGACAGCTGTCTGTCAAGCCCAAACATCACCTCCCTCACCACACTAGCCCACACTTCACACTCCACCACATTGCAGATACAGATTGAAATCACATTCTTGTGTCCCAGACTATCCGTTGTGTATGGACAGACCTATAGAGTATCAGACTGCACAAGCAAAAGCACATACTGTGACTGAGACACAGACTGAAGTGACTGGGGAAGACACAGGAGACAGGTAGCTTTTTACTAAATGAATAGACGATAGTCAGGTGAACTTGTGGTTGTAGTTTTACGAATCTCTTGCAGATGATTGCTCGGGTTTGGGTGAGTCCATTCCAATTGGAATCGATAGGACCACAAGAGGAGACACCTGCCAACTTGGGATTGGTGTTTTCACCTGCGGGTCGTTTGATGATCACAGGAAATAATTATGTAGTTCCATTTGTACTGAAAAAGGAGGAGTTGTTCCAACCTCTACTTGTTGCTCGTGACTTGAGTGATGCCATTTTGTGGAATGTAGGCCACATGGATAATGGCAGCGCTCCAGTTGCCTCATTACAGAATACTGTGCATTCATTTCAAAATGAATTTGATGCTGGTTATCAGGATTTGAGCAATTATATAGACTATCTCATGTCGGATCATCCATGGAGTCGTCGCTCCCGGAGAGGTGCGATCGACATATTGGGGCAATTTGCCAATGTCTTGTTTGGAACAGCTACTCAACAACAGGTTGATGATATTCATGCTAGATTAGGGAGCCTTGAGACGATGTCAGAGAAGGAGAGATCAGTATTAAATGTTCATTCCAAGGTATTGAATAGCACAATAAGGAATGTGTCACACATGCAGGCAGCACTGTTGAAGATACAGAAGGCTGCTAACATTTATTACAGTATCATAAGATTGTATTCACTGAAGACTTTAGAGTTGGAAAGTGAGGTAAAGATGTATGAGGCATTGTTTAACCTTCAACTCGCCTTGTCTGACATCATTGCTGATCATTTTAGGATTAAGTTGGGTATACAAGAGATGCTTCAGGCTAGGCTGAGTTTAGATATTGTCCCTAAAGAAATCTTACTGGAGTTATTAGGGAATATATCACTCAAGGAGCCGGGTCTACTTTTCCCAGCGAGGCCAGAATATCTAGCACTGTACCGTGATATCATCAAGGTTTTACCTCGAGGTTACATGTCAGCTGTGTGCTTTTATTTACTAATACCGGTGTTAGGTGACCCTTCTGATGTATTTGACATCTTTAGGATCACCTCACTTCCTTACAGTGTGCCTGCTACGGAGGTTTACGTGAAAGTAATTCACAAGTTTTATTTTCTTGCTTTCACGGAAGACCACCTCCATTATGTGCTGTTTCAAGATTTCACCAGTGGCAGGGATCACCAGGACTTGGTGATCTGTGAACCTTTAGGATCAGTTTACCATGTGTCGACTCCTTCTTGTGAGAGTGATTCTTTTCTAAACAGAAACAATGCTACAAAGCTCTGCAGAAAAGAAATATTAACTTTATTCAGTCCAATTTTTGTGAAACTGAAAAACCACTAGTGTTTCTTCACTGCACAACCTCTCCAATTTGCGTTGAAATGCACAGTAAATACTATTAGGAAGACAGTGCAAGTTGTTAAGGGAGTAGGTAAATTGGTCTTAGGAGATGGCTGTAAAGCTCACAGTGAAGCCTTGACTCTTCCTGCTTATGCAACTCTCACAGTAGATACTAAGCTCACTGTCTACTCCCATCTCTTTAACCTCAGTATCTCACTCACATATGCTGAACTTACGGTTATCAAGGACTTACCCACTCTAGGACCTAACCTTAACATTACTCTTCTATTTCTGGATGATCTCCTTAAATATCAAAGTCAGTTGCAGTTGACTGAACCTCTCAAACCCTTCCGTTCCTCCAATTACTTCTGGTACTATGTCCATGCTGGGATAGCTCTCTTTCTGGTTTTCCTGTCCACATATATCCTTTACAAGTGTTACACCAATGGCTGTGGGTGTGCATGCTGCAGACTTGGTTCCATACTCAGATGTCGATGTGCACAGAACCCCACCATGCTCTACTCACGACGAGGACGTGCGATTTCATCTTTGGGGAGAGAAATGTTGGGAAGCCGACATGGCTCTCCTCAGGCAGATGTAAGCAGACACCCTCCTCAGGCAGATGTAAGCAGACACCCTCCTCAGGCAGATGTAAGCAGACACACAGCTGTAACAGGTGTGGATACAAGTACACCTGCTGGACATGAGTTTAGGGTGACACAAGGACAGAAGAGAAAGAACAGGGAGCCTGATGTTAGCTCCACATATAGCTGCAGACAATAGGTATGGGGAGGTGGAGTAAAGGAAGGAAAGTTGAGAGAAAGTAAGTGAAAGCTGAAGAGAAAGTAGGAGAGGAGTGGTGTGAGAATAGAGGTCAGGCAGGGCATGGGAACCCATGTTGACACAGCAAAATCTACTGTGGGAAACATGCTGACCTCTGCATCCCATGCTGACCTCTGCATTCACTACCATGGGAAGCATGCTGACCTCTGCATCCCATGTTGATTCAGCAAAATCTACTGTGGGAAACATGCTGACCTCTGCATTTGCTCGAGCCTCTTCGATGGATGACGCGCGGATGACGTGTGGATGAAGGTGGTGGATGAGTGGGTGAAGCAATCACCCACCTCGCAACCTTGTGATCTGCTGGTGAACATCGGCAACCCTCGAGGCCAGGACAGGAGTAGTAGTGGGCATACAGTATTGAAAGGTCGAGGTAACGTCGTGGCGAGGAGACGCGAGCTCCGGGCAGCGGAGACCTCGTCAGGGAGGGCGTAACCGTAAGGCCGAAAGGAAGTCGCTACGAGTGAGAGGAAGCAGTAGTTCCAACGACTGACGATGAGGTTACTCCTGTTAACTGTAAGTAGAAGTACAAGCTAGTGTAATCGCGGGTACAACTTGTGAACAGTGGTAATATCTGTCCGTCGTTGGGACTAGTACAGAGGCTCCTAGTTACTTAGAAAGAAACGGAAGGAGAGAAGATTTTAATATTTAAATATGTTTATTGTATTAAGTGATACTAATGTAACAGTGTAACATAATCTAAATAAGTGACACAAGAGAGTGCTTTAATTATAACAGTACTAGTATGTATTTAAAGGATTAAATATATAAGGTTGAGTTTAAAGCCAGGAATTAAAGAGTGCTTTATTATAACAGTGTTAGTAATTAAGTGAATTAAGTGTCGATGATTAAGTGCGGGGGTAATAAACGGTATCCAGCACAGAACATTTAAGTGAAGTGAAATGAGGTGGAAAAATACCTCATGATTTTCATGTGTGTAAATATATTGTAGATAATATTTTGATAATTAAAACCTAGAAAAACCATATCATTTTCATTTCTTCCAGTTCCCAGTTCTGGGTATATATGAATAGAGAACATGGAAGTCGCGCATGCCAGTGTCTATTGTTTCACTCTACCAAAGTAATAAATAAGGGAGGATAATATTCCCGGGGTAAATATCATTGTTGTATTCAGGGGGGGGCGCGACAAATGGTGACAGCGCTGGGGATAGTTATTTTAATTATTACCAATAACAGAGTTGGGAATAATTAAAGGAAATAACTTAAAGGAACTGGAAGGAAGAAATAGTGAATAGTGAATATTTTTTCTTTTCATTTTTTCTGCAAATGAGTCACTCCGATTGGAAAGGTGACCCAAACCCAGTAAAGAAATTACTTGATTCAGACGATTCTGACTCTGTTTCTGACGATTCTGACATAGAAGATTCTGAAGACTCTGACACAATGAGTACACCACCTAATGATGCTACCATTTCGGGTAGTGTTGGGAACACTGCAGGGAGTACAGCGGGAGATATTGCACAGTTATCAAAGCAGTTGTCACAGGCCACCTCAGATAATAGTAAGAATCCCATGCAACAATTGGGGGCTATGAAATATTTTTGTAGTTCAAAATTTCGCTCCTCAACGGAATATCTGGGAAAACGATTGGAGCCAGACGTTATGATCTGGTTACATGACATAGAGATGAAGACCCTTGATAATAAGAAGTGGACTACGAAAGGGAGAATGGAAGTGGCTAGGACATTTTCACTCGGTCCTGCGCAAGAGATCATGGAGATTTTAATCCGGGAATCTCATGGGGACTGGGATGTGTTCAAAGCTAGTGTGCGGGAACAATACTATACTGAAAAGAGTCTAGAGATATTACACCGGGAGTTACTTGTGGCAAAAAGGAACCCCGGGGAAACTCCACCACTACTTCTACAGGTTACAGAGTCTGAGGGATAGGATTGCCAGATTATGTTCAAGTTTTCAGGATTCAGTAAATCTTATCATTATCAATAATTTTTTGGGAATGTGTCCTAAACAATATGTTGCACAAATTCCTCAGAGCCGATACAGTAGCCCAGTAGAGGTAGCAAAGGAGGGAGTCAAGTGGGCAGAAAAGACAAATTCGCCTCTGTCAGAAGACAATGTACTTAAGGAAAAGAAACAGGGAACGATTGCTAGTGTGAACCCAGCAAGCAATGCGAGTGTGTCGCCAAGGCCAAAGGTTCGGCCGAACACTGGGGCGAGGAATCGTACGAGCGCAAGTGGGCCAGTTCAGTGTGGCTCAGAAACTCATCAGGGCTCACGAGGTGCAAGTTCCCGTGCTAATTTACCTGACAATAATGATTGTCGTAGGTGTAGGAAGCCAGGGCACTTCGTTAAACGATGTCGTGCGGATAAGCCACTCCAAAGGGGGAAGTATGATACTTTGTCACAGGAGCAGAGGAAAAGGATCAGATGTTTTCGTTGCTCCATGACGGGACATAGAGCTGAGCACTGCGGAGTCCGTGTAGATAAACTCAGACAGCCAGTAGCTATATGTAGGGAGTGTCAGAGTACCACACATAGTACAGCTCAATGTAATTGGAAGAAGACTAAGTAACCCGATGAAGAAAAAAAAAGCCGGAAGAATCGAGCTGGGGAACTTAATAACTGTCACTACAAGTGACGAGGTAGCGAAGTTGGAGGTGGTAAAAGGCATATGCAGGAATTTACATTGTGAGATACTTCTGGATACAGGAGCTTGTAAATCATTGATTAGCCAACGGACCTATGAAATTGCGTTAGAGCCAGATACTAATCTCCGACCTTATCGAGGCGGTGGTTTGGTGTCCGCCAGCAGTGATGCTGTGGACATATTGGAATTGGTGAATTTCCAGGTACAATTAGGTGATAAAAAATATAATCAGGAATTTGTGGCATTGAGGGAACTACCCTCAGCCGCTTCCATAATTTTGGGAGTTGATTTCATATTCGCACATAGCCTAAGTATCACTGCCAACCCGCTATGTATAAAGGTCAGGGAAGAGGAACTTGATTTGGTGACCGAGGGAGGGAGTGTTTCTCGTGTAGAGTTCAATCCTTTTGTGATAACTGATGCAGTTCCTCCATCCGAGGAAGACGATTTTGTGACAAGTCATTGTGTCACGAATGAGACAGACATTCTGGAACCTTACACATATGGAGCAATAACGTTGAAGACAGTGTTAAGTGGGTGGGAGGTAGGAATGTTTATGCCAAACACTGGTAGTTAAATTGCGGCAGTGTTGTGGCCAGGTATTGTAAGTCCAGTGGATAATGGGGCAACTGGGGAAGGAACATGTTTCACCGTCTCGTATGCGAATCTAACTCCTGACAGGATATTTATAGATGGGGAATATAGGGTAGGTACTGTATCCCCTTACGAAGAAGTCAGGTGGCGGGAGGAGCAAGTGAGTCAAAGGGGAGAGCAGATCACTAGTGTAGTGAGTGAGGATAGACTCAGGAAACTGTACACGGAGGTAGATCAGATGACAGTTCATTCTAGCCGGGAAAATGAAGCATTAAAAAGGCTCTAATAAGGACACACCCAAATGTTTTTGCATTACCCGAGGACCCGCTTACTACTTCACCATACTTTTATCATCACATATGTGCGGATGGTCCGGTAGTGAACCGTAGGCCATACCGTATACCAACGAAGTGGCATGATCAAGTACGTAAGCAACTTGAAGATTTACGTAGATGGGATTATCAGGCCTTCTCGTACACCTTATTCTTCACCACTGGTTCCAGTAGTTAAGAACGATGGTAGTTTGCAGATCT
>JAGKTI010041640.1:0-10219 GCA_018397915.1 Birgus latro
ACAAGGAAAGCATTTTGGTAGTAAAGGGGTCGATGAAAACTATATCCACACACTCCTGTTCTAAGTGTCCCGCACACGGAATAAAATAGCCGGGGAGTGGGAGGGGGGTGCTGAAATGAAATGGAAAAGGAAGAGAGCGTAAGGAAGAGCCGGGGTGAACGAAGCGGTGTGAGTCTGTGGGGTGGAAGGTGTGAGAGGAACAAAGAAGGGAGGTCTTGCGGGGTCCTGAGGTCACACTGATGGGCTGGGACGCACGCCAGGTAGCAGGGTGAGAGAGAGAGGGGGGGGGGATTAGTTACCTAGTAACGGATGAACAGAATAGCCAAATAATAGTATCGTAGTAGTTAGAACCCCAAACTCTTCTGAACGTGAACCCAGTGGATTCCAGGCCGACGTTCCCCTTCTGTAGTCCACCCTCCTCCTTTCAGGGAATAGGGGGAGGACTGAAGGACGTTTGAATAGTACCACCGCTGCCAGATCATGTCGGTGCCACCACGTGAAGGCGTCCCTCTCCAGCTAATAAAAGAAAATACATATTAAGAGTGATAGAAAATGGAGAAAGACGTGGGCAGAAAATTGAAGAAAAATGTTGAGAAGCTGTAAAGAGAAATTAATTAGAGCAATGAGCGACGGGAAAGGAAATTGCCGTGGAGGAAAAAATGACCTGGTAAGAATATTCACAAAGGAGCTTGGCAGTGAAACATTATCGTGAATCATTTTATTTCCTCGAATTTTTCACGTTATTATTCACTCTGTTCAAGTGGTGAAGTGTTTGGTGTCTATGAGGTGAGAGAATGAAATATAAACTCACGATATTTCACGCATCTTATCGACCCTTCACTACGATGCCGTTGCAGNGACGCACGCCAGGTAGCAGGGTGAGAGAGAGAGGGGGGGGGGATTAGTTACCTAGTAACGGATGAACAGAATAGCCAAATAATAGTATCGTAGTAGTTAGAACCCCAAACTCTTCTGAACGTGAACCCAGTGGATTCCAGGCCGACGTTCCCCTTCTGTAGTCCACCCTCCTCCTTTCAGGGAATAGGGGGAGGACTGAAGGACGTTTGAATAGTACCACCGCTGCCAGATCATGTCGGTGCCACCACGTGAAGGCGTCCCTCTCCAGCTAATAAAAGAAAATACATATCAAGAGTGATAGAAAATGGAGAAAGACGTGGGCAGAAAATTGAAGAAAAATGTTGAGAAGCTGTAAAGAGAAATTAATTAGAGCAATGAGCGACGGAAAAGGAAATTGCCGTGGAGGAAAAAATGACCTGGTAAGAATATTCACAAAGGAGCTTGGCAGTGAAACATTATCGTGAATCATTTTATTTCCTCGAATTTTTCACGTTATTATTCACTCTGTTCAAGTGGTGAAGTGTTTGGTGTCTGTGAGGTGAGAGAATAAAATATAAACTCACGATATTTCGCGCATCTTATCGACCCTTCACTACGATGCCGTTGCAGTTTCCCACTGTTATCTTTGTGTTATCTCTAGCCGAATTTATCACGCCCAGAAAAAAAAACGTGTTAAAGGAGTTAATGAATTCGGTATCAAGCACCTCAGTAAAAAAAAAAAAAAAATGTCAGGAAAATTATCTGGAAATTACAAATATGAAATAATGACGTCCTCAGGGTGAACGAAGAAAGCTTGTGAATATGAGTCCTGAAAGTGAATTAAGTGTTGAAGTAACTTGGGAAAACTGCAGGATAACGAGTAGCTTTGAGTGTTGAGAAATGAGTGCTTCAGGGTTAAGGTGAGGCTGAATGAGGGTCGTTACAGCAAGGCCACCGTGAATTCGCAAATGAGGGGCGGGATATTAGTTATTAGTGTCATCGTTGTTATTCCTTATCATCATCATCATCATCATCATCATCATCATTGTTATCTTCATTATCGTTATCGTTTTCGTCGTCATTACCATCCTCCACATCAACACTGTCAGCATCATCAGCAGCAGCTGCGCCACCATCATCATAGTAACCATCATCAGCAGCAGCTACACCATAGCCTTTATACCACTGTTGCTAATGGGGTGGACACAATCAGTAAACAGAAACAAGAAACAGTCGAAACAGGAAAGTATTATAATCCTAACAAAATTAATAAATACATCTACTTTTTCCTAGATCAAGCCTTTGGCGGACCGTATGGTCTTAGACCATGTGCACATGTAAATGAGAAGGATTATCAGAAAACCCTGTACCATTTTATTTATCATTGTATAAAAATCCATAGACCTGTGTTGTGAATTATGCTTACTGTGTTCCTTGCAAGCTCGGGGTTTCCCTTAGCTGATTTAAGTACTCTTGTCTAGCAGAAGGTTGAATAAAACAGCCAAATGCAGAATAGTAATAAAGTATCTCATTTTGCTTTACTATATACACTGTTTTCTTACTGGTGATCGTGGAGTATGTATATAAATTGTTTCATTGCATCTATTTTCTTTACAGGTTAGTGTCCATTGCCGCCATGCCTTCATATTGCTGTGCTGATTCTTTGACCCTGGTTAACATAGTGAATAAGGTAAGTGTGGGTTTATGTAAGAAGACATTATAATAAAAACAATAAAAATCTCAAAGGTACAGACGGATCTTGAAATTGGCTCTCTGTTAACTTGTTTTTTTCTTGGAGGGAACAGTTTGCGGGCTTCTGGCCTTTGGCTCTTTCTTCCTTGCGTTGAAAAAAAATAAGATAAAATAAAATAAAATAAAAGCTGGTGTAAATTTCTAGTGTGATTTTAGTTTATAATATTTGCCATTAAAGTCAGTGGGGCCCTTTAGAGAGACGCTGAAGGTAGTGTAGAAGATCGATGATTCGGAAAAAAGAGTGAGAGAATTTGAAGTGGAGGATGAATATTTGATGATGTGGGGAGAGGCACAGAAAGCAAAAGAACTGTCGTCCCAAGATTTGTTAAATATAGCGCGGAAAAAATTGGAGCATCCAAATATAAGCTTTTCGTTCTGTTCCGCCTCTCGTTAATAATTTTTAGGCAGAATTGGGGATAATTGTTGCGTCGTTGATGTGCGATGCGGTAAGAAATGGTGACGATTAGAAGGATAGGTAATAGGAGGATTAGGAACGAGGAGGAAAGATGCAGGAATGAGAAAAAAATTGGGTAAGAATATAAGAGGAGGGTAGTAGCGAAAAAGGGATTGGAATGGGGGTAGGAAACTAAGCTAAAACACACCATACCGTAATACCAGACCCAATCCAAGCCAACTCCTAACCCATGCCAACCTCTGCCCCACCCCCAACCCCAACCCAATCCCAGCCCAGTCAAATTTAACTACCGGGTACCTCGCCTCACCTCAGCTTCCAAACGTAGAAAATACAGATTTTAAATAAGCCTGGCAAAATCGGGACGTCCTCGTTTGCCTGATGCTGATTTTCATTGCATCAGCGGCTGGTAGGCTGTTGACCCAGCCGTAGTTTAATTCGCCTGATTTCAATTCTCACTAATGAATTGTATTTCATTTCGGTTAATTACCTTCGGATGCAATAGATTACCCCGCCTACGAAGAGGGAAAAAAATAGTTGGTTGCATTTGAGTCTGGAAATGTGTTGTTATATTGGCATGTCTTGTATTTTCTGTCATTCTGTATTGTGTTTTTATATCATGTTTTTTTTCGTTTATGGTGCATTAAAAATTTATAAACTATATTAGTCACTTCCTTTTTCAAAACAGCTGTTACTGTTCGTCATTTTTGACTTGTTGTATCTTTGCTGCTAGTTAACGTTTTTCCCCGTTTAATTTTTCTTGTCAGGTATCGGTAATTCTAAATATTTCACATAATTTTTGGTTATAATCGTATATAGGACTATGCAGTGTAGGTACAGGGACAGATCTACAACAGTATTATTGCTTGATTTTCTCTAATTTTATATACTTCTTAAAACTGTTTTTCATGTATAATTTTCTTTAATTCCAAATATACTGACATCTTAGTGAAGTTTTTCTTTTGTTTTCCCTAAGCAACCCGGGTAACTTCTAGCCCCCCATGTTTCCCCGCCGTAGGCCCCTTCTTATTTCCCTAAAGTAAAACTATATTTTCCCCTCGACCTCATCTTTAGTTTAAACGCGGCGTAACTTTTCTCTAACTTTTTCTCCCAGCCGCACCCAGAAGTAAACACAGTGACCGCCCCTCTGCCAGGTTTGTCCGTTTGTCCAGTCTTGGTCTGCGTTCCTTTTGTGTTGTGTTGCCCTCGTAATCCTCTGTTAACCCTTCTCTTTTGCCTTCATGATCCTCTGCTAACCCTTCTGTTTTGCTTTCATGATCCTCTGTTAACCCTTATGTTTGGCCTTCATGATCGTCTGTTAACCCCCCCCCCCCCCCCTTTTTTTTTTACGTATTTGGCTTCTGTGTCGCCTTCATTTTCCGTTTTTAGTTTCAGTATCTCTATTTTCCTTTAGCTATTCTGTTTTCGTCTTTATCGTCTTCGTCTTTTTTCTTGATCCTTTGCTAACCCCTTCAACGCGAAGACGTTATTTTGATTTTAACCCTAGGACGTCATTTTTGTTGTTCCAGTTAGACGACTAGGCTTTAGGGAGACTAACAGAGCTGCAGGGACTGAACACCGACTTCCTTGACTTCTTAGCTGTAAGGGAAGGGCAGCAAAATCGTTTGAACGTGGCTACATTAAACAACTATAAGACGCCTAAGCACTGGGGAGATTAACCTTTTGTATTTATTTTTTCTGTTTATCTCAGGTTTAGTTACTTACCTTTTTTTTTTTTTACTGACCTTACGTCCCACTCTTTTTTCTTTTTCCGATCAGCTCCCCTTTCCCCTCTGTCTCACGGCCTTCTTTCCTGGCAGTAGCTGTGTGTATTTGCCTTTCTGCCTGCCTGCCTTCTTCATTCCTGCCTCCTTCAGTGGGTCCCCATTCCTTTAGTTTTCCTTTCCAGTCTTCCTTAGCCGTTCAGTTTCTCTGCTTCTTCTCCCCTTCTGCTCATTCCTTTCCTTCTTTTATGCCTTTCCTTCTCTGCCCGTTTTCTTTACCTTCATCTTGCCTTCTTCACATCTTCCATTTCCCACTTCATCTCTCCTTTCCTTCTTCGGCTCCATTTTCCTTTTTGACCTTCATCTTTCCATCTCCACATCTTGCCTTCCCTCTCCACCTACATTTTCATCTCCGCCTGCACTTTTTCCTCTCCACCTCTTTGTTTTCCTTTCCACCTCCCTTTCCGTTCTCCACTTCTCTTCGGCCCTCCCTTCTCACGCATCCCATGACGCATCCTCTTCTCTACCTTAGTACCTCATTTTACCTCTCACTCTCCCTCATCGCTTCTCCATCCACTCACCACCTCTCCATCCACTCACCACCTCACCATCTACTCACCACCTCTTCCATTTACCACCTCTCCATCCTCTCACCACCTATTCACCCCATTTCCACTTCCCCTCCTAACAATCCACCCCATCTTTTACATCGACGCTAAGGGGGTGGATTTATCTTTGGGCAGAGGTTGTGCTCTCTCTCTCACCCACCCCGCAGAGAGTAGAAAGGGAGAAAGCCATCTAACATTTGCCCAAATTGGTACTTCATTAATAAGGTGTGTCACTAGAATGGTAGATTGAAGAGAAAGATAGATAGATAGATAGAGATGGATAATTGGATATAGATATGTATATATAATATATGTCTATAAAGAGGAATGAATTGATGTAAAAAAAAAAAAGCCATAGAAAGAGATATTGAAGCAAAATTCCAAAACTGATAGTGAGTAGAAAAGCAAGTGTATATGGCAGAAAACATTATGTTGATCAGAATTAGAAAGCAGCAGGAAAAGAGAGAAGAGAATACGAGTGTACCTTGACTTATGATAATTTGTAAGAAAGTGAAAAATGTAATGAGAAATATGAAGCTCCTTAAAGAAAAAATGTTAGCCAGTTTGAAACGCTGGAGAAACATAGCTCAGTTATAGTGTCATCGAAGCTTTGGATAGAAATATTATGTATGCGATCTGTGGATGTGGTAATCAGGTAAGAAACTGGTGGAAGAAAAGACGAAAAGCGGTGAATCCGGGCCAGATCAAGATAAAACACACACACACACACACACACACACACACACACACACACACACACACACACACACACACACACACACACACACACACACACACACACACACACACACACACAGTCACTCCAAAATATAACGGGGAAGCGTTGTAAGAAATTGAGGGAAAAGAGGGAGGAGAGCCGAGAAATGGCCAAATCAAAAGACAACACACGGGCATACAGTCAGACCGGGAAACAAGGCGACGATAAAGAACGGACGGGAAAAGAGGGCGAAGAAATTGAGGAGAGACCCGTGAAAATCCTTGAAAATCTGGGGGAAAGGTGGAAAATGCAGGAGTGACAATTTAAGCGTGAGGAGCAGGAGTGTTTACAGGGGAGCAGGGCCGGTGCGGAAACGTTCCGAGCCGGCCGGAAAAACCTCGGAAGACAGGCTGTTTTACCCCAGTGTTTTGTGCGGAGTTTTGCTTCCCTCCTTCCTTGTGTCTTGCATGGGGTTCGTGTTTATGGGTTTTAGTTTATAGGTGGAGTGTGTGTGTGTGTGTGTGTGTGTGTGTGTGTGGTGTATGTGTGTGTGTGTGTGTGTGGTGTATGTTTATTTGGTGGGTGTGTGGGTGGAATGGGAAGTTTGTGTGTGTGTGTGTGTGTGCGTGCATNATCGTGTCATGCCGAGGGGGTCACGTCGTTCTTTCGAGCCAGAGAGAATGAGTCATCACCCATGCCAAAACACCTTTTTCATAACAACTCCATTTTTACCCCTAGTTATTCGTACCCAAGCAAACCACAACAACCCTCCTTTCACTATGCATCAGAAATCGTCATGAGTACCGAAATTGCATCATCCTTGCGAGCCACGGAATTCATCAAACATCCTACCTAATACTCACGATTTCTAATAACCACGATTTTGCTTCCATCCCCCACCACTCCAGCTATTCTCACACACAAGCAACCACAACTACCTTCCTTTCTTGGCCCGTCAAAAATCAAGTCGGATACTAAGAGCACGTCCTTCTTGCGAGCTAGTCAGAAATCATCACCCGTCCCTAATGCCCTGATAACCACGATTTTATTCATTTTCCACACTAACTTTTAATATCCAGGCAAACCGTAACAATCTTCTCCTCAGCCATCCATCAAAAACCGACTCCGGTGCTGAGATCATGTCCCTTTTGCCAGCCAGAGAGAATTCATCACCCATCCCTAAAGCCCCTGATAATTGTGGGTTCAGTGCACGATAAGTACGGCGGGCACGTCACGGTCACGGAATCAGATTGGTTTCGAATCAAGGCACCGTATTTATAGAGGATCTTAAGCTCGAATCACGGGACGCATTCCACGTCACGGAATTTATAGTATTTTCGAGTCTTGGCGCCGTACATTATATTGGATCTTAACCCCTTCAGTGAGATGACGTTTTCCTTTGGCCTCCGCTTGTTACGTTTAGAAGATTCTGGTCACCTGAGGAAGGGACCTTTGCATTGAATGGGCCAGTGAAACGCTATATTTTACCTCGTTAGAAAAGTCACTCAGAAGCTGAAATAAATCGTATGGAGATAGCACGAATGAAATGAAGTACACAGCGTCATTAGATTGATGAAGCGAACCCCTGCAGTGTGTGGGTGTAAGACTTTGAGTAAATTGTACATTTGAAGTGGAAAAGATTTGCATCTTTCTCTGTGGGGGGGGAAAAGTATACAAGAATACCATTAAACTCATTCACCACGAGGTCGTTTTGTTTGTATCATTCGTTCTTCCTCCAGACGATCTTATGTGACGAGGAGAGACTTTCGAACTGATGGGATTTAATACAGCCGTTATTAATTCTTTCACTACTTTGGTCCTCTCCTCTCCTTAGCTGAATAAAATCCTCTAGTGACAGCAATGAAATATAAATAACAACCTTGGGCAGTAAGGGATACCAATTTACAGGATGAACAGGTCTCCACATCAGCTAACCATGAACAGAAATCGTTGTGTTTCGTATTAATTTTTTCACTTTAATATACATTTCAGTTTGGTCTTGAAGTGTTCGATGAAAGAAGAAAAAGATTTATGGATTCATTCTCATATACACTTCTCGTTATCTGAAGTCATTTTTTGGGGGGCCGTATGTAGTATATTTGTCTTTTGTATGTCGCTCAGATCAAGTTGCTGTGTAGTGTTGTGGTTGCAGATAAAGGTATGAACAAACAAGTCATCTTTATACACAGGTGAAGCTTACGAGTGTGTAAATATTCGCTGTAAGTTTGGCCATGAAGTTTCTGTTTTCTGTGTAAATGAAAACGAAAGTAAAGTCATATACACCACGTAACTTATATCGTATTTTTTTCATCTGCACAAATTGATTCAGTTTACGAGAGACTTTTCAAGCTGGGGGGGGGTTAGACATAGCCTTCATTAACCCTTTCACTCAAATTGTTTCCCCTTACACGGCCATATAAATAGTATGGCGATGGCAAAAGTAGGAGAGGAAAGCGAAGTACATCTGACTTTTTTTTTTCTTTTTATGTGTCCGACTCTGGGCATAGGCTTTACAGCCTGCTATCAAGGCCCAGCCGTCCTCCTAACCTCTACATGTCACCACTTCGGCGCTAACACCCACCGTCCATATTGAATACATACTAGGGCTGTCTCATACAGGACTGGTGTATTGGTATTAGCGGGGGTATTTTTACGACATGTCGGCGGGTCTTCTGGTAGATCAGTAAAGCCTGATTTAATGAAATTCAAATCCTTAAACTGTTCCCTGCCTCAGCGAGGATTCGAACCTGGGTCCTTCGGGACTGCAAGCCAACTCTCTACCGATTGAGCTACCGCCTCCCCTGACTGTATGGGGTAGCCTCCAAAATGGTTGTAAATATGGAGGATTTGAGTTACCATGGCATTGTGGTAGATTGTGGGATGACTTAAATGCCGGTCCTCCCTGTGGGACTTTGGGGGGGACCCGTATCATTATTAAGACGAATGGCAGACCCGGTGGACAATTGCTCTGATGGATGGGGCTGGGGAGGTGGAGCAGTAGGTGGAGGGACTTTTGTGGGTGGAGTGTGGTGAATGCGGAGGATGGGGTCATTAGGTGGAATGTGGTGAAGGAGTAGGAAGGATTTTGTGTGTGTGTGTGTGTGTGTGGATAGGTTCATGGGTGGAGTTTGGTGCCGGCTGATAGATGGGGCTGTGGAATTGGGTAGGGAAGTGGAATGTAGGGAAGTGAGGATGGTGAAAAGTAAACACTCCTCTCTCAAACTTCCCCCACTCTCAGTTATCACAATAATTTTTTTTTTTAATTGTTCTGTTGCATTGAAGCATTGTATTTTTAGAATCTCTGGCGGACACGCTGCATTGGTCAGTTCACGCAGGTTATTTTCGGTCCTTCTTTGATACAAGGGCTTTTCGTCTCTTCCGCGTACAGTTGGCTAACTCTCCAAAAGTCTTCCTCATTATTACTTTCTTCATACCCATTATCTTCAGTCTTTCAAATGCATTGTATCCAGCTTCCGCTTGCTTCATTGTTGCATAGAGGGACTAATTTTGTAGGCTAAATGCTTTGAAACCTCTTTCTGCATTGAGCAGTAGAAGATTGATTAGGTGGGTGAAGGATAGAAGAAAAACATAATATATGTGTAAGTAAGGGAAGTTGGGGAGCATAATCTTGAAAGGAAGCGATGGATTTTTTTTTTTCTAAGATAAGGAACCAGGGTTTTAAGCGGTAAAAGAGAGAGAAAATATGGGAAGCTTAAGACAACAGCGATGTTTCATAAATATATGAAAAGAAAACTAAGAGACGAGAACTTGAATAGTGTTACGAGGAGAAAGAGGGGCAGATGGCTGAGATATTGGAAGAATTATAAAGGAAATGAATACGGTGAGATGGGTAATAGAGAAACCAATTAGAGAGGGAGAGGGAACGTGTCAGGGGAAAGAAGAATGAGAGAGATATGGTCCTGGGGTGGAGCGTGGGAGAAAGTGGTGGAGATAGGAGAGGTGGAGAGGGCAAACGAATGTCAAGGTGATAAAAAAGGAGAGTGGTGGGGAGTTAATGGGAGGGGGGGAGGAAGAGTCACCCTTTTATTATAAAAAGTCTCAAGAAAATTGGATATGATCATCTGAAGGAAGGAAGGAAGGAAGACTGTATATGTATGAGAGAGAGAGAGAGAGAGAGAGAGAGAGAGAGAGAGAGAGAGAGAGAGAG
>JAGKTI010041641.1:0-10219 GCA_018397915.1 Birgus latro
GTGTAGTCAAGAATGCCTGTCCGAGCGAGGGACACGTAGAGGTTGGAGACGACAATGTCCGCCTCGTCCCTCTGTATGTCGCCCATGATGCCCACCCACGACCCATTGGCCAGCTCGTACCCCCACGTCTCACCTGGCGACACGCATTCGTGACAGCATTTAGCAATTTCAGGTATACAATACGTCTAAACTGTTACAGTTTGATGTAAATTAAAAACAAAAACGAAAAATTTTTCTCTTTTTTAAGTGCATGTCCTCCTTTCCTCCGAATTTGTAACTTACTTTCACCAAAATCATTCCTTCCAGTGTTCCTCAACTGCTCCACATCCCGGCAAGTTGTCCTTTCTTATTAACACATGCCTTTATAAGTTACATTTATCTCCTCCACACATTCAAAAGACTCTCCAGCACGATCAATCCACTCACGCCTGTCAGTCTCTACATGCTCTCTCTGACACACCCCACACACGAAATCAACATTGTTTTGCAATCTGTCTCTAATACCACCACATTTCTTATGAACCCATTCATCCAAGCCCTGCAGAAAATGGAGTTACTTCTCACACTCTTGTGGCAAACTGCACATAGCCAGATTCCCTCTGGTTTGACAGTACCGCCGCCAGCCCTAAAAATCATTCCTTTTATCCTCATTTACCCTCACACCCTTGTGATCCATTCCGTCTTTCCACTTCCTAAGTCTTTCATTCGCCTCCCTTTCATACTCTGCAGGCAACACCAGGTCATCAGAACAGAGCATCTCCCATGGAAGTCTACTTCTGAAGTCACGTAAGCGAGCTTCAAGAACCACGACAAACAATAAGGATCTCAATACTGACCATAATGCACGCCAACATTTACAGAAAACTCAGACTCATCACTCAAATCTCATTTCATTCTCACATGGGTGCGAGCATCCACATACATAGCCATAACTACTCCAGCTAGCCACTCCTCGGGTCTAAAACTTCTCATTGCTCAATTCACCACCTCCCTAGGGACTCTATCAAAGGCCTTTTCACAGAACAAAAACAAAGAACAGTTCCCTTTACTGTTCTATATATTTTCCTGGAGCTTTCGGACAATGAAAATGGCATCATATGTCCTTTTGCCTGGCATAATTCAGAAATGCATCTCATTAATATTCATTCTTTCCCTTATCATACCTTCTAGGACTCTTTCCATCAACATTCATTATCTGGTCCTAAAGACTTACGCCTCTATAATTTCCTCTTTCAAGAAAACCCCTCTTCCCCATGTACAGTGAAAGACACAACTATCTTCCCAGTTCCGTCCAAAGATAATTTACACCTGGCGAAATACAATGAAACCCCGATCTCTACTGGTGCGTGTTGCAAATGGTTCGATTCTTCCGCTATATATTCGTCAGACTTTGGGAAGATAGTTGTCTTTCATTGTACACATATACAATCACACACTTCAGCCACTCATCTGGGACAACACACTCACATGTGATCGTATTTGTCAAATCAGTAACTAAACCCACTCCCATATCTTCTGAGGCCTTCAACATTTCGGCAGTAAGCCCAGATACACAGACAAAAATATTTTCATAAATTCAGGAGAGTTTAGAAGTTGCCATAAAATATGTTTAAGTTTCTCAGCACCATCCTGTTCAGTAGCCAAAATAATTGATAATATATGTCGTCACCGCATCGAAGGGATTATCAACCAAATTAGCTACTTCCATTTTCAATCCCATTAGCCCTAGGACATTTTTTTTTCGCTTGACCTCTTCTTACCATCAGACAACTTTATTTGCCTTCGGGATTCCATTAATAGTGGAGGCGTTAATGAGCGCTGCTAACTCCTTCACTACGACAAGATTTCCCAAAGTTAACCTCTACAGTACATACACGTCATTATAATAAGCATATAGTCGTGTGTGTGTGTGTGTGTGTGTGTGTCTGTATACATAGAGAGACAGACAGACAGACAGATTCTTGAGCTGAAAACTTTAAACACCAAGCACCACACCAACATGTAATGTGTTCCACCCCCTTCCTATCCCTCCTTCCTCCAGCCCAGGTAGGGTCAGGGACAAAAGTTCACCAACTGTTCCACTTCGTCAACTACACAAAGGATATGCACTTTCCTCCCTGACGCATCATATCAGAGAGAATCATCTGTGGACAGAGAAACATACCAAGCCCCTCTGTGCTTAGAAATACCAGCCAGCAGAGGAGAGTACAGGAAGCTTAACGTTATAGTTCGTCCACCTTTTGCATCTTGTCATCCGGAGCGCAATAGCGAAAAAGACAAGAATAAAGATTTCTATTCATTCATAGCTCTTTTATGTGACTGCCACTATGCTCTTTTGTCAGTCTCTCTTTTCATCTTCATAGCAGAATAAGATATCACTACAGTTGTACATTATTTCCATAGCTCTTCTTCATGACAAGCGTTATATTCTAGTGTTTCTTACAGTCCAGGATTCAGGGTGGAGAGGGGAGGGTTTTAAGCCATATTAGTCCTCTATGGGAGTGAGTTACAGGAATCTGGCCCTATCATTTATCTATCTATCTATCTATTGCCAGACGCCTTAATCCCGTAAGGGGTGGCCACAAACAAATCGCCTCCGTGTCGCTCTGTCCCTTGTCATTTCACTGCCTTGCTCCCAGCTCAATCCCCTCTCTCTCATATTCCTCTCCACTCCATCCCTTCATCTCATCCTCGGCCTCCCCCTCCCTCTTCCCCCCTCCACCTCACTCACATGCACTCTTCTCGTCAGTATCTCACTCTCATCATCACTGTCACTATTAATCTTCTCCCAAGACTAAAACATCTCTAGTATCTATTCCAGTGAACGTCATATAACTTAAATAACTGCGATTAAGTCGTGGCTGTGAAAGTGGGCAGAGAGTAGATGAACTGTTGTGCCCCCCCCCCCCGGCCCCCTCTCCCCTTGTACCGTCAGCAGGCTCGGCGAAATGCGCGGTGAAGTTAAGCGCATCTGCCAGCGCCTCCACCAGGGCCACGTCTTCCCCGTAGCGGTACAGCAGCTTCCCCGCAGCGTCACGGTAGTACATGATGCTCGGCGCGAACTCGAACGTTGAGACCTGAGAATTGGTGTAAGGTGTGAGGGAGGTTTCTTACGTAATGGAGAACCCGTGTCCCTTTCTTCTCGGGTGAGGTCTAACTGAAGTTAAATTAGAGCATCAGTTTGATTAGTAAGTAAGGAAATTCACGTATACCTCAGACATCTAAGATTAATAAATTTTCATACAATCAAGGTGTATCAGTGAAGCTGGGAGGCTGATCGAGTTATTGTCAAGTTATAACAAACCGATTATAGTAGCCAGTGATACTCATCGCTACATCACAAGCAGGACTCACCGAATTCCATGCAGCAACAACCTGGACATTAACTCGAGGGACTGGTTAGGTTCAATCAGGAGGAAAAAACATACCGATAATGCAGTACGAATCAAGGAAACTCATTCCTATGTTATAAAGAAGGTTCATTATATAGCACGCATTTACGATTTGGTATTCAAGTTGTGGAACTGACCCGATTGCGTCAGGTAAAAATAAAATATATTATACGGTGTCCAAGAAAACTAAGTCCATGCCTAGAACTAGCTTCATTTTATTTTATACAACCAAGTGTTTGTGTTACTTCAGTGAGTGGCTCAGTTCCGTGTTACTGAAAACAGCTCATCTATACTTATGTCATATGGCCATTCTAAGTTAATATCATCAATGTTGACGCTTTACGAGAGCGCATATCCGCATATCCAGAAGATATATTTAAAGTATGGTTTAAAATATAGGTCAGATAAGCATATGATTGGAAACGATTCAGTGGTAGAACTCGCTCCAGTTAGTAAAGCCTTCAGAGTGACTACTATTTGTTTCCTTATTCCTTCTTCTGGTGAGTGTACAGTGCAAGTGACATGGTTTACCTTGAGCACAGCACCGCGGAGGTCGGCCAGCTTATCGGGGAAGAGAGGAGACGGGGAAGTGAAGGCGTTGTGGCGCCAGGTGGTGATTTCCTGCATTCCCCACCCCCAGTACAGTGCGTTCATGTACACCCTCCACTCGCCCTCCCGCACACCCTGAAGCCCAAACACAATAAACAGTTAAGTAACGTACATGAGTTTCTATACTATCACATTTTCCCATCTTTCTTTCTTGATGTTTTATTTACATCACTAATTGTTTATCACATTTTTCAATCTATCTTGACGTCTTCTTTACATCTCTAACTGTTTCACACTTATAAGCTACACTTACGTCCCCACAAACACATCATCACCCACTCTTCTTTCAGCATCGGTATTCGAGATCACAAACGTCATAAAATTAATTTTCTTTTTTGTAACCCTTTATCACACCTCTCACTGCACCACAATAAATATAATATACTAGACTAATTATTCTTCCATTCCACAGCACAGCACCTAATTATTACTCTTAACAACTACTCACTGTATATTATTCTACATCCGCTTTCAGATATCATCGTTCAAAAACATTATCAAAACTCGGGATCTTTATGCTAAAATCCTGTTAGTATCTCACATCAGCTGATCATTTCTTAGCAAAACCATTCCAGTTCCCATTCCCTTGTTTATATGTCCTTTACATCCTCTACCATTTGCGTAATGAATGATTATCTGGACATCAAACACTCCTGTCTCGCTCCAGGACAGTTCAATGAAATACTCATCCAAACATCCATCTAAAACGCATAACCGCAAACATTACTCCAGAATTCAGTGACTGCCTCTCCACAGCGCACAAAGAGAACACCTTTCACAGCCATAACAAGTAGGTTTCTAGCAAATTTATAAATGTCAAAGTCTTTCCTGCTGGGGCACGGTGGCTCAGGGGTAGAGCATCAAGCTCGGGACCGGGGGGTCGCGAGTTCGAGCCGCGCCCGGGACTGCCGTGCCGGGAGGGGTAGCGCCCTCCTGTTACCTAGCGGGGCTATATGATCTCATTGTAAGGTCTAGCTCGGGGATTCTTTAGTCCCTTTTTAAAGTCTTTCCTGCGTGTGTCATCCACTTTTCATCTTCTTGTTCCTATCCGTACACATCCACTCCTGCTCATATCTTATCTTTGTTTCCCTTTTTCTCTCATCATTCATCCTATAATAATCGCATTTGTTTTATATTGATCGTACCCTAACTTGTCCCAGATATTCGTCACTGAGCAGCCTTTTTCCCTGAGCTCAGTGGCAGGAAAAGTGAATGCCACGACTCCACATCCATTCCATAGCATTCCTTCCTTACTAACACCATACTCTAGTGTCATACTCTAGTTTCATACTCAAAATTGCAGGTCAGAATTCAAGATGGAGAGGTGGGTGCTTTAGGGCAAGTCAAAATAAAAACAGTAGTCACCTAAGCTCTTGTGGAAGGCTGCATTTATAATCTTGTTTTTCTTCGCTGGTGCAATACATCATCATTTATCCAGTGTTTGTACAGATACAGGACGAGTAGGGAATGACGGATAGACAGGCAGACAAATAGACAGATTAATTGATTGATTGATAGATATTTAGACACAAATAGAGTGATAGATGGATGGATAGATAGATGGATAGATGCATACATGATTAGACTGTCAGACAGAGAGATAGCTAGGCAGGTAGATAGATAGACTGATTGACTGATAGGTTAAATGACTGACCGGTAGATTTTTAGACAGATGGATGGATAGGGAGATAGATGCATACATGGATTAGACTGAGAGACAGAAAGACACATAAACAGATATCCATAGGTGACCAGATAGGCAAAGAGATACATAGACTGGGAGGAAGGTTGTTGGATTATGACAGAGATTGGTAGACAGGTACACAGATGACAGAGACAGAATGACAGAAAGATACGACTGTCTATATGTTTATCCATAATTATCCGCGATACTTTCTTCTCGGTAAAGGTTGTTAAAAATGAATCGTCTGTGTGGCACCCTGACCCCCACCAACTCAAACCCTCCTAACCCTTATACCTCTCCACCCTATCCCTCCATCTCATCCTTGTTCTCCTCTTCTCAAACCCTCCTAACTCTTATACCTCTCCACCCTATCCCTCCATCTCATCCTCGTTCTCCCCTTCACCCCCTCCCCCGCTCTGCCTCACTTACTTACACCCTCCTAGACAGTGTTTTATTTTCCAGTTCATTCTGTCCACTTGGCCAAGCCGTTTCAAGGTACTGGTAACGCTTTCCTGCATCCCATCAACACGCAATCCTCTCAGATAATTCATTGCCACACCGTTTACTCCTGAATTGTGTCCTTCTAAAAGAGTCCACGTTTCACTTCCATACGTATAGATAAGCAACAGATAAGTAAATGATTCCAGTATTGGAAAGCAACATTATTCTAACATCATCCATAGACTTACTGTATGGACATCGTTGCCACAGAATGAACACGACACTGTTTCCATTTTAACTCAGCCTAACTTTGCCATCCGTAAAATCTTGAATGCTCAATTTTGTAACATGAGATTAACATTTGAATATGGCGTTAGACAAAGAAAAATGACATGAATGTAATGCAGAACCGCAGTACTGTTTCATTCTTCCACTGAGATAAGCAGAGTAACACTAGCCTATCATATTAGTAAGGAGGAAGTCTTTTAGAATGGAAGGAGATTCGTAGTACTGGATTACTTTGCCACGAACCTACGGAAAATGAACCGGAAAAGGACGAAAATGAAGCTTTTCACCAAGTTAAGATGGTTGAATTGCTGACTTCCTCGTCATATTTACTCTAACCATATTTTGATCTGATACAACTTGAAAAAGGATCAATACAAATAAAATTCATCTATCAGTCTACCCTAGCGTAACCTACCTGACCTTACCTAACCTACCTGATTAAAAACACTTCATTAAACTAAGGTAAACTTAATTAACATAACCTAAACAGAAGTTCTAAACCAAACTATACTGAGCACACTAAGCTAAACTAACTGCATTAACCTCTACGACAACTACAACTTTGACAACGTTGGAGTGAGCGATATTACTTGGACCCAGTCTAACCTAACCTAACCTAACCTTATTATACTTTGGTGATTCGCTGCCTATAATGAAGTGAACGATAGTAACTGATATTTACGTTTACAATGCCGATGATGTGCTCGGTTTTCTTGGCATTTCTAGTCGCCACCAGAGCCTCCAGCTGGGCCAGGCTCCATGACACCACAACGTACCTGCAACACCATCAACATGAACAGAAAGCAGGAATACGAAGAAAGAAACACAAGACCAGTCCCAAAGATAGACAGATGGATGGATAAGCAGACAGAGAGACGTAAAATTTAGACTGTTCAACACGTACAAATTCGAAAACAAAATTATTTTCAACGTTAACAAAATCAAAACAGTATGTGATGTTGGGGGTGTGAAAAGATACCACAGTACAGTACAGCAAGGGAATTAAGTACATTATCTCCCTCTGGTTCAGCGATTACATAAGAGCAAAATCAAACCATCCAAGACACACATTAATCATCTTTATGATCTTAGCTATACGACTCCAGGTAAAATGTAAGTAATCTTGAGACAAATCTGGAAAGTTAATCGATTCCCTGACTGTATATACGAGGCTGGGCGACTCACCTACTCTCCTTGGTAGCACTGCACATTTTTTAAGGCAGAAGATAAACAGAGGAAGAAACAACAAATTGAACAAAAATATATATATATGCCATACATTAGTTTACAGATGTCCTCCATTCATAACAAAGTCTGTAACATAACCGAAAAAAAAACTCCATTCAACTCCATAGGGAACCGATCCTTTGAACTGTAAATATCAAGACTGTACCTCTCACTAAGGCGATCGGGCTAGAGGATCACCTGGTGCCCAAGACAATACACTCTCACCTGTTCCCAACAAAATAAATTGGAGGTAGGATTCTCCATAAGTTACAGGTGTATAACAAATTATCTAAACTTTTTTCCATAAACTAGCGTTATAAATTCGGGAAAACATTCACTAAAAATTCGGCGAAAGTTGTAATTCAGTTTTATAGGTAGTAAGGGAATTATAAGAAAATGGTCTCTAATTTACTGTGGATTTGGTGGCAAAAAAGTATAAAAATGGCGTCTCATAACAAGGACTTATTGCACTACCAACGAGTACCTAGTGTGCACGCAGTTGATACACAGCACCACCTTCTTCATATACCACATACAACATGCAGCACAAACTAAAGCTGTTACAATACACAGTAAGTTCCTTTACGCTCAGGGATGGCCCGACAGGGGGGGATGGGGGGGTCCCCCCAATGTGTGTGTTCTGAGTTAGTCAAAAAAATTACTGAGTTGGTCAAAAATGGAGAGTGGAGACTTTTTTTTTTTTATTTTTTTATGCGGAACCTAACCAAAGACAAAAGGTTACATTATCTGCTGCTTCTAGCTTGTGAAAGTGACCTGACTGATCAGATGGATCTTCAAAAAATTATAGATGGGTGGAAGCTCATGCAAACAACGAGCATAAAATTCTAGAAGGCGTTACCATTATACAATCTGTACATCAGGTTGTTATGCTGAATCCTTGTTATTCCATTATCCACATTCCACTCGTTTGTTTTTCACCTTTTTTCTTTATTCTTTATTTGTGTAAGTGTATTTTTTTTAAGTGGTCAGTTTAAGCGTCTTGTATCTCTCATTGTATGACTGAAAATCAGTGAACAGTAGTTCAAATTTGAATTTAAGTTGTGTCTATGTGAACCAGAAATCCAGAATGAGAGTTTGTTTAATTTTTTTACCAGTAAATAAGTTACTTTCCAGGAAATACTGTAAGTCTGTTACAATAAAAATTACTTTCTCATAAATTTGCTTTGTTTATATCTATTTAGTTGGTCAAACCGTAACGCCGAACGGATCAAGTTAGTCAAAGTTGTCCTTACCCCCCCCAATCACATACTCCTCGGGCCATCCCTGTTTACGCTGAGAACATCAGTCATATTCTCCGTTTAAATGTAAGGCGTCCAGAAATTCTTGACCACAAATCACTGTGTTTAGAGAACTGATTAAAGATTTAGTGAAAAAAAAAACAAGTAGAGAAACAAACAATCTTCTGGTATAGAAAGTTGATTGTTTTGTTTACACTCTGACAAAAAAAAAATAGCTGATCGTATCAGAAACAACAAACAAGATCATTTGTGTATGCATTTAATACCGTACAGAGTCGATACACATGACTTTGGTAAATAGGAAAATTTAATTCAACACGCTATATTTTTTTTTATTTATTAATATATAGATAGATAGATAAAAGAAAATATATTGCTCAGCATACACTAACAAGATCGTACAAGCTGGTAAAGATATTTCAGGCGAGTGACAAATTTCAATCCCTGAGCAACTTTATGTGAAAAATTATCTTCTTCATTTACCATGTTTTCCCACTTCTACATGGGGTTGATGTGTCTGACTAATCCTCGCCAAACAACTTGATCCTGCGCCTCTTCCTCAGTTTCCTACAAAGGTCAGGCGACGGTGGGGTAGCAGCCTTATACGAAAAATATACACCAATAATCCTTGCGGGCCATCAATCCACTAGACCACCAGGCATCACCCAACTTCGCAGTTTTTCTATAAATCTACAGAAAACATTTCTCTTGTCACATAGCGTATATTCACTGGAGGCTGAAGAAGGTAAACGAAGTGCCAAATTTGGGTTCTGTGCCTGCCCTGAACCCAGATGAGCCAGCTAAGCGCGCACAGCTGCTTACAGTGCTAGTGGTGAGAACGAGGGAGGTGACAAGCGAAGGTACTTACAAAAGGAAGGTATGCTGTGATGCTTAGCTATGACGGTGAAAGCCAAGCATTGCAAATGAATTACAGCATTTAGACAGAGACACTGTAGTTGCTTCATGCCGAGTAAAAATGGAACTGGTTGCAAACTGTGTAGGAAGAGACTGACTGGCATTCCTTCTCTGTTGATTCATTTTCATCTCAAAATGAGCCGGTACCTTTAATTTCATTTACATATATATCTATGTCTCTGGGTATCTCTTGTAGCTGTTTTCGTAGTTAAATCAGAAGCAGAATAGAAGTTAACTTAGTACGGGTTGGTGAAGATTTATGTAGTCGCTTTGATGAAAAACTGGACTGTCTCAAAAGTAATCTCGGGACTTCTCTATTAACCCCTTTAATTCTAAGACGCCATTTGTATGTTATTGTTGCTATCAGAAGGATATTTCCTTAAATTAACAGAAAACAAGTTGAA
>JAGKTI010041642.1:0-10219 GCA_018397915.1 Birgus latro
TAGTAGTAGTAGTAGTAGTAGTAGTAGTAGTAGTAGTAGTAGTAGTAATAATGATAATGATAATAATAATAATAATAATAATAATAATAATAATAATGATAATATTAATATTATTATTTTTATTATTATTAGTGTTGTTGTTGTTGTTACTATTATTTTAGTTGGAGGAGCAAGAGGCATGTAAAGGGCCTCCACTCTCGTTTCCTTACGGCAATCACAGTTCAACAATCCATCATTCAGTCCTTTCTTGCTCTGCAGGAGTGTGGCAGCCCGGGGCTAGGCCACACTTCCGACACGGCAAGAGTGACCAACATCGCTGACCCGAGCAGCACTAGGAACTACCCCCAACCACCCTCACAAGGAAACCCCTACTGGCTCAATCAGGGTGAAGCGCCTTAACCCACTAAACCACGAGGCGTCACTTGTTTATATGCTTACCACCCAGCGTAGGATATTATTTCCTGGCTTACAAGAAACCATATGGCTTATCATGTAGTCACCTGAAGGCAACAATATATCGAGTGGATGCCAGGCTCCCTCATCCACAATTATAGTTACGGCCAAGAGCTAAGTATATTCGTGAGTATGGGGTCATACTTTAGGTAACGTAGCAAGATTCGCAGCACTCCTTCCACAGCGATATATTCTGCGTACTGCATCCACACACTCTCTTGCAGGTTATGAGCGTGGTCTTAATATCGACTTACTTCACATCAGTAACGTACACAAGGATACTGAGGCGTCATGTCCAGAATAAGTCGCAAAAAAATAGGTGTTCCGAATTTCCAAAGCCAGTAAGAATACTTCAACCAACCCTGAATCACACATAAGATTCTAGTCTAGCCTTGGCTTTTTTTTTTCTTTTTTTTTTAATGAAGGACCAAATAAAAACTAACCTCAGAAACACATCCTGTCTACTTCTTCCTACAAAAACAAATCAAGGTTAGAGAAATATGTCTGTGAATTTCAAGCTTAACTCCTTCAGTCCGAGGATGAGATGGAGGGATGGGATGGACGGGTGAGAGAGGGAGGTGTGATTTGGAGAGAGGGCAGTGTGACGACGGAGGAAACGGTGACACGGAGGAGATCAGTACGGCCACTCCTTCCCTCAGGCTACAGACATACACGGAGACAGACAGATGGATAGATAGATAGGGCTGAAGACAGACTAACAAACAGACTGATAAATAGACTCTTGCTATCTGTATCTGGTTTTGGAAAGGGATGCCTTCACGCGGTGGCACAGATTCAAATGGGCAGCGACACAAACGCCCATTAACCCCCTCCCTATCCCCCCCGGAACAGGAGGATGGGGGACTGTAGGAAAAAGGTAACTTCAGCCTGCAGAGCACCGGGTACACGTCCAGATAAGCAAAGGCCCATAACATTACCAACGACCATCATAACTCCTCCTCCTCCTACTGCTGCTACTACTGCTGCTGCTACTACTACTACTACTACCATCACTACCAGTACCACCACTACTACTACCACTATTACCACTACTATAACTAAAATAATAATAATAATAATAATAATAATCTATCCATTCATCACCCAATCCTATGTTATCCCATAAGAAGCGTAGGAGCTCGGGGCTAAGCAAACTGGTCCTGACATTTGAGACGAGTGACCAGCCTCAATTATCCCTGAATGGCATTACATGAGCAATAAACCCCAACCACACTTCCGATATAAACCTGCACTGCCTCAATCTGATTACAGCACCTTAATTACCCACTAAACCACCAGGCGCCATAATTCGGTTATATGGTTACCACTCAGCGTAGTTAATGGTTTCCTGGTGCACAGGAAACCATTTGGCTTGTCATTAAGTGTAGTCACCCAAAGACAGAAGGAAAGAATGAAAGAAAAAAAAGAAGGAAAAATGGATGAGAAGAAAGGGCAGCCACCCAAGAGCAACAATACATCCAGTGAGTGGATGGTAAGCGCCCTCACCTACCACTGTAACTGACCTGCGGACAGTCACTAGTCTCCTGTTTCATAATGACCTTGACCCCATTGGAGAGATTAGGAATTTTTTTTCTATCAGCAATGGCCCATATTAGGACACATAACCTGAGCAATTCAGATTCCTTGTGCAGGTCCCACTGAAATCTCCAGTAGGCATGACCAACTTACCATGTTCACAGCACAATACTGATATGACACTTTCTGCATCCACTGCACATGAAGGATTTGGATTTTTTCTATCAGCAATGGCCCATGCCAGGACACATAACCTGGGCCCTTCAATTCCCCGTGCAATCTCCGGTACTCCTATCACAGTATGTGATAGGTGGAGACTAACTACCACTGCTTCTAATTACCCCTTCACTACAGATGGTAGGTGGTGGTGACCATCATCCACTCACTTGATGCAGTGCTGCCTACTTCTTCCTTCCCATTTCTCATGCTGTTACTATACTGTATCCTCTCTTCCTACTTGCTTTCCTTCCTGTCACTATTTATTACTCTTCTTTCCACTTCAGGTGGCTCTATGCCGAGTGACAAACCCAATGGTTTCCTGTACCACGAAACCATTTATAACGCTGGGTGGTAGCCATATAACCAAATTACACAATGAAGTGGAGCTTACTAGTACTATGGTGCCCCTGTTAACTGGGTGGTTGTAAATGCGACATTCACCTAGGACCCGAACGTCCACACTTTTCTCTGCTCCTTTCTGAGGCAAGACGCAGTCAGCCGCAAGGGAACATTGGTTCACTGCACAAGACGGACCTGCAGGGGCAGTTGCTTGCTTACGGTTGATGGGTCTGCTTGACCAGGCAGAATGGGATAGATCAACAACCCCTTCACTACAAGATACCACCTTAGGCCTAAATCTTTCATAACACTCAGTAGCTTTTCCCCCCCTAAACGTGCTACAACCAGACGAGTTTATTCAACTCAGGGCAGACCTTTGGTAAAGGTGTTAACCCCTTATGAGCAGGCAACTTATCTAGTATACACCCGTGTAGGACAGCATATTTTCAGAAAAATAAAGTATCAAGGAATAAGCCTATACATACAGAAATAGATGAAAATGGATGAAAAACGGTAGGTAAGAGGTGTTACGGTACTTATGTGATACAGCGTGACAGCTGGATGTGCGAGTAGCGGGTGATTACGTGTCACCAGGCCCAAGGAAGGGCAAGGCTAGGACTTCCCACTCATCCTTGTTTTCTTCACCACTAAACATTAACATTTATGCATTATTTACTAAGTTCTTTGTCTTCATTTTGCATGAAAATAGGGAAGAGCATTGCCATATCTCCCAATTTAACCAATGAATTGACAAAAAATGGCCAAACGTAACGTAACATTGCTCGCCTTCTCAAGTTCAAATGCTATGTAACGACGCCCGCCTTGTACGGGTTAATGAAGGCTATATCTATGTATTTATCTACCGGCAGTCGCCATAATCCAGTGAGGGGTGGCCATTTGAGTTATTTGTTTTACAGGGAGGGGCACTAACCCTCCACCAACCCATTTGTTGACACGTAGGGAGCACGTATGGTTTGGTTATATGGTTACCACCCAGCGTTGTAAATGGATTCTTGGCTTACAGGACTAACCCCCTAATTCAAAAAGTCACTCCACAGCTGAATAAAATCCTCTGGCAGTGGGAATAACACTATACAACATACATCATTGGACTGAAGGGGTTAATCGACCAACACCTGACAATTTTATGCAGCTCATGGGAGACCTCTTGTAGTGAAGGGGTTAATGATGGCTGTGGCTAACCCTTCTTGTTCCAAGTCTTAGATGAAGATCCTACACTCTCACTGTCCTTCTTGCAAAAACAAATCATAGTTACGACAAAAAGATGGTGTGTGTGTGTGTGTGTGTGTGTGTGTCTGTCCTACCAATGTATATAAGAAATAAATGAACCAGGGCAAAAAGCCAGGGCCAAATTTATCAACATACTGAGGTTGTGCATGTGAATCCTTGCCTCCACACTTCTCTTGACTCACAACATCTACCAAATGCTTCACAACCAAACAAGAATGAATACCACCGGTACCAAAACGAAAAATACAAGACCAAACACACAAACACACATACTCCTACGAGGCAGCAGAGAGGTCGGACGTACCAGCACTTAGCTCCGCTCTGGCCACGCCTAACTGTATCTACTTAACCCGTCACGTCCCGACCAATTTTCCACCACTGCCCCCCCCCCCCCCCCCCAATCCCGACCAATTTTGGATTTTTTTTTTGGCTCAAACCTCCACTTTTGGTGAGAAACATCAAAATTTCATAGAGAAATCGACCACCTGAGCTTAAAAATGCACAATACAGGTAACAGTACCCCTACCTGGCTCGTGCTCTATAGCTGGCCTGGCTACAGAAAAAATAGTAGTATGGGAGGGGTAACTATTTCAAACCACTTGATTTAGGTATTTATTTACTTATTTGGTACGAATTTATATGTACTACAAGAGTACAGTAATCCCCCCCCCCTGTCCATTGTAATAGAGCCTGAGGCATGACCGGAAAGTGGTCTTGTCCAGATAGTGGCCCTGAAGCTCCAGCACCGGTCATTCCTGACCCTAACCTAACCTAACCTAAATCAGAGAACCACCTACCTACCTCCCTACCGGACATGCATAGCACTTATTTAAGACCCCATTCACATAAATAATGGACACAAAGCATGAATTAATTGAATTTTAACCAAAAAATGATGATTTTGAGATGAGTATGGCAGAGATGTTCACTAGTTAACAGCATAGTGTAAGTATTGGACATGGCAGTCACTAAGAAAATCACCCTTTCTTACATCTTATGCGCTAAAATATGGGATACAAAGCATGAAATAAATAGTTACCAGAAAATTATTATTTAAAGGTAAGTAGGGCAAATATGTTCACCAGTTGACTAGATAGTGAACGTATGTAAGAGACATGGTAATCACTGAGAAAATCACCTTTTTCACAGCCTGTGCACTCAAATATGGGACACAAAGCATGAAGTAAATACAGTAAAATGTAATCAGAGAATGAGCATTTAGAAGTGATTATGGAAAGTATTTGGCAGCTGACAGTGTACTTACATGTCCGTGGTGGCTGTTTACCCCACCTCTAAAGCTCTGACATGGTGAAAATGCTCTTGAAGCATGTACAGTAATCTAGTGTTGAACTACACTTAATCTTTAGCACTGTGAATTATGATTATTTAAACAAAAACTCACAGCTGTTCAGAGACAACTGTCGGAGTGGCGGGAGGGGAAGACAGTGAGAATGGAATGTAAACAAGGCCGTTCAGCACTGCACGCCAAATTCAAACTTAAGGGTAAAAAAGAAAACCGGATTTTTTTCTTTCTTTTTTTTTGCAATTTTGGGGCATTTTTGGGTTTCGAACATAAGCCTATGATGTCCGAGCAGTGGTGTAACCAGATAGTCATCCGGAAAGTAGAGATTACTGTATATTGGCTTTCACACAATAATAAAGGCGATGTAAGCATTGTTCACTCACCAAAAACATCAACATATGGCACCTTCCTTTACGACATTACCACCTCATCACTTTTGTTTGTTTCTTCCTCTGGCTTGTTTCTTCCTTCGTCCTCCACCTCAGGAATCACTTTCGCCGTGAATTTCGTCATTGGAGAGACCGTGGTGCAACATGTCTTTACTGGCCAGGTCACTGCTGACAGGTGAGTTGCCGGGAAAATGGTGTGTGTGTGTGTGTGTGTGTGTGTGTGTGTGTGTGTGTGTGTGGTTGGGGGGGGGTGTTAGGTGGGGCCAGGCAGTATCCCCACCTGACGGCAGGAAGAGGAAGGTCTCCCACATATGCCTACCAAAAATCACCTGTGAAAATTTGAAAAATGTGCAAATGTCGGACCTTGCAATTGCATAACGTATGGGTACGTTGTCAAGTGCCACCGTGACAAAACGTGGCAACGTACCCATACATCGACGGGATTCCTCAGGTTAAATGAGTCAAGCTCGTTATTAGGCTAAATTAGGTGATAACAGGGTAGACCAAGTAACAGCATAAAAGTGTAGTCCAAACAAGTAAATAAAAATCAGTGTGTTATGGAATTTGATGAAGCAGCAAAACAGCAGACAAAACAACCAAGGCAGGTGGAAGCGGTGGGGAGATGCCAGACTTATAAGAACTATCTTTCTGCAAGATGAATTACTTACGAAAAGTGGTTGTGGAAGGAGGTAAGAGAAGGTATAAAAGTAGAAAATAGGATGATGATTTCTACCCAGAATTGGTTGAAATGGAAACATATAATAAATTAGCAGAAAAAGTGAATAAACTGGAGAAAACTTCTCTAACGGAAACAGAGGAAATTGAAAAGGAACTATGCAGGCAGGGGAAACAAAATGAAGAATTAGTAAAGGAATTAAACAGAAAAGACACAACAATAGATGAGCTCTCAGCTGAGGTAGATTCACTGTGAAAGAAGACTAGTGAAATGGGGAGTACAGTTGTTAACCATAAGAGAATTAAGGAGTTCAGAAATGATACAAAGACAATTAGGCAAACAAGCAGTCTGATACACCAAAGTAGTGATACTGGAAAGAAGATAACCCAGGCGAAATGAAATGAAGAGAAATTGCAAAGATGAAGTACAAATTACATATGATGAAGTGGTAAAGGTAAAAGAACGAAATAGAAACAAAAATTGAAGAAAGAAGCATAAGAAAGGAAGTGAAAGAAATAGTAAAAAACTGTCCAAAACTGGTCAGTGAATCAGCTGAGATAAGTAAATCTACAGAAATTACTGGTGTAAATGATGAAGAAATACGAAACAGAATTTCAAGCGACAAAACGGAGATGGTATATGTAATGAACATACTGAAGGAAGTATCAAAAGATATTTATATCAGAGGATATTTGTGATAATGATACAGAGGAACACAAAAGGCTAGGGAAATATGAGAGAAATCAGTCAAAGTGCCTGAAAATAACCTTCCAAAGTGTGAACACTGTAAAGAAAATATTTAAAAAAGCTAACAAACTCATGGGAAAAGAGGAATGAAAAAAGGTATGGATGAAAAGATGCCTAACTCAGGAGGAAAAGAGGGAAGAGGTAAAAACAAAAAATGAGGAAAGAAGAAAGGAAGAGAAGAGAGGAGTAATTTTTTTTTTTTTTAACAAAGTAGTAGGGCTACAAGTAAGAAAGTGGTACATAAACAACAGGGACTCAAAAAAAGAAAGGCAGTGGACTCAAACTGTGTCAAATATGTAAACAACACGATTAAGATGACGTACTCAAATGCAGATGGAATGGTATCCAAATTATTAGAGATAAAAGACTATATCAAAGAAAAGGAACCTCATATTATTTGCCTAACTGAAACAAAATTAATCCCAAAGGATATGAAATGACACCCTAAGCTTTGAGGAAATACAATATATGGAGAAGTGATAGAAATATGAAAAAAGAAGGAGGAGTTATGATATTACCAAAGAAAAATCTCCAAATCAAAGAGACAGAACTAGATACATCCTCACAAGTATAATTAATTGCACCAGAGACCAACACATTTGAAGCAAAATTAATGGTGGGAAATTTATACATGCCACCCAAAACAAACACTTGGGAAGGAGGTGAATATGAAGACCTGGCAGAAAGTACAATTCAGAGTTTAAGAGCCCTACTACACAGAATAGAGAAGAAATCTGAAAAAATTATATTAACAGGTGATTTCCACACAAATATAAATTGGAATACTTCAGATGTAACAGGCTATGAAAGCTGTTGGGATCAAAAGCTCCTGGATCTTGTACTGGAGTTTTTCCTAAAACAATATGTAAAGGAAAACACCAGAAAAAGAGGACTAGAAGGTCCATAATTATTATTTCTTATATTTACTAGGCAAGATAATAATACTGACAACATACTGTAATGTATCACTCTCCATTCGGCAAAAGCGGCCATGTAGTATTAAACTGCAACTACAGGACTGCATAAGATAAAGTTAGCAGTAACGAATTACACAAGAGCCTAAACTACGAAACTGACGACTATCATGACCTAAAGAAGTCCATCCATCCATCATCCAATCCTATATTGCCCCATGAAGAGCATAGAAGCCCGGGGCTAGGCAAGTTGGTCCTGACATTTAGCATGAGAGTGACCAACCTCACTCATCCGAGTGACATTACGTGAGCAATAAACCCCAACCATCCCTTGGATATAAACCTTTACGGGCTAAAACCAACTGGAGTGCTGCAATTACCCACTAAACCCACCAGGCGCGAAAATTTGGTTATATGGTTACCAACAAGAGTAGTGAATGGTTTCCTGGTGTAAAGGAAACCTTTTGGCTTGTCACTCAGTGTAGAGTCACCCACAGGCAGAAGGAAGAGGAAAGAACGAAGGATAGAAATAGATTGCGAAAAGGAGTAGGCAGAAGGACGAAGAAAGAATGAAGGATAGAAACAGATTGCGAAAAGGAGCTTAGAGGGCGAGATATAAATGTTATACTGGTATATACACAATTCTGTGAATTTTATGAAACAGGAGTCCAAAATGCACAAAAAAATAAGGATAAAGAAATGGTTTAAAACAGAATGTTAAAAATCAAAACAGAAAAGAGACTTGCTGTGGAATAGATACAGAAGACACAAAATTAAAAGGGCATGCAACAACAATATCTATCTATCTATCTATTGCCAGACACCATAATCCCGTAAGGGGTGGCCATTTGACTTTATTTTTTTTTTACGGGGAGGGGCACTAACCCTCCACCAACCCACTTGTTGACACGTAGGGAGCACGTATGGTTTGGTTATATGGTTACCACCCAGCGTTGTAAATGGTTTCTTGGCTTGCAGGAAACCATTTGGCTTGTCACTCAATGTAATGCCACCTGTAAAGGAAAGAAAAGCAATAAGAAGTGACAGGGAATATAGGAGAAATAGGAAGAAAGGAGCAACAATAAACAAGAAGAAATGATTATACAAAGTTAAGGAGAGAAGTTCAAAGACAGTTTGAGGAAGAAGTTATAAATAAAATTAGTGATCAACTTGAGCTGTTTTACAGCTACATCCAATGCAAAACCAAAGTTAAGGATAAAATATAGTCAATCATGGATAAGGGGATAATCTATATCCCAGAAGAAGATATTTGTGAAGTACTATTTGTGAAGTACTTAACAAAAAATTCCAATCAGTTTCTACAGAAGAAAGTGATTTTGAGAGAGATGATAAGGAACATGCATGCTCACACATATTACCCGATATACGGCACGAATATTTAAGCAGGAAGTACAGGAAGAGTCGAGCAAATTAGACAAAGGAAAAGCAAATGGTCCTGACAAAATTTCAGGTTGGATATCCAAGGAATCCCTAAGGCAACACAAACTACCTGATAGTTGGAAGAAAGCAAACATTTTTCCCCTATTCAAAAAAGGAAATAGACTGAATCCACCCAACTACCAACCAGTATCACTGACAAGTGTTGTAAGATACTAGAAAAGGTGATTAAAAAAAAAAAAAAATGAGTAAACCATCTGGAAAAATATAATAACAAGAAAGACAGTTCGCTTTTAGAATGGGAAAATCATGTTATTAATATATTAAACTACTGTGACAGAGTTGCAGAAACACTACAAAAAAAGAGAAGGATGGATAGACAGTATCTACAGTATTTACATTTCAAGAAAGTATTTGACAAAGTACCGCACCAAAGACTTTTATGAAAACTGTACCATCAAGGAGGAATCCAAGGTAATCTGTACTGTTGGATGAAAAATTTTCTCAGAAAGTGGGAAATGAGAACAGTACTACGGGGATATTACTCATCAGGGAGAGAAGTGACTTGCAATGTTCCACAGGGCTCAGTGCTGGCACCAATTATGTTTTTAGTATATATAAATGACAGACTGGAAGCTATCTAAATATGCTTGCTGATGATGCTAAAATACAAAAGAGAATTACAAACAAACTCTTGCAGAGAGCTGTAGGAAGAATTAAATAAGCTTCATGAATGGAACAATAGATGGCAAATGCAAATCAATGTGTACAAATGCCATGTAATTAAGTTTGGTAAAAGTGAAAAAACACCAGACTGGGATTATAAGCTAAGAAATTCAACCCTACACATATCAGAAAAGGAGAAGGACCTAGGATTGATTATCAACAACAAACTACAATATATCTGGCTGACAACACCAATGAGAAAGTACGGAACATGTACAATAGCCCAATTAAGTTTTGCGACAAAATATTTGTCTCTGGATAATCTGGC
>JAGKTI010041643.1:0-10219 GCA_018397915.1 Birgus latro
TTTTTTATTTAAATTTTTATGGCTGTTTAACAAAGGATTATATACGGTATAGGAAAGATCTTTAGTGAGGAAGATCCCTAACACCTTTTCCTTGGCGATTTCTTTTGTTAATTACTTTCTCTTATCCTCATCTGTGCGACGTAAGTCCTTGCAATATCGCCAAACTCTGCTTAAATAACGTACAAATTGATGTTAACCAGCCATATCCAAAAATAAATCGCTCAGGAAGTGGTGTTAGAGAGCTTCCTTGACCGACGAGCATGCGAGCCATGATCTAGCCCCTCCGGTTCGAAAAATATATAAGTCTGAATGAAATCGACTGTTAGCAAATAAATAAATATAATGGTGTATACTTCGGCTGAAGGGGTAATGAACTATCTCTGAACCCATCCTCGTTTCCGGAATTACCAAAAGATTACCACTTCACTAGGTATTAATACTCCGATGGGAAACGATTACCCTTGTAGAAAATTCTGGGCTATCTTGAGCGTAACACCGTGCCGTTCGAAGGGAAACAATTATCTCTGAATATTTTTGAAGTATTTTGAACATTACACCTTCCAAACAATACACGAGATTTTTTTTAATACGAGTGTTCTTATACGGGTCATTTTGAACCACAGGCCATCTTGTGCTAGCAGTGTGGGCTATTTTGAACATTACCTTGTGCTAGGAGCGTCATCAGGAGTAGCCAGGGCGGCCATTTTGGTGCCACGGGGTTGAAGGATGTCCAAGGATACCAACTGCGGGTCACCAAGATACAGGAGGTCATGGTGAAAAGGCCTGCTGCTGTTATTTTTCCTTGTTTTTTATATATGTATATGTCACCACTTATCTCACTCTTCTCTAGACTATATTCCTAAGTTTATTTCTGCAGACTTTATATATTTTTTCCCCTTCTTGTCTGTTAAACTTGTCTAGAAAATGTCTGTTTTGGCGGAGACCTGGAGCGCGAAGTGAAGTCTCCGCGAACGGTATGCACTTATTTGGAGTTGTTTTTGTAGTTCGCGTTTTAGCCACTAGAGGGGAGGTTGAATATACTTAGGTTTTTCCGTCGGCATAGCAGCTTCAAGTTATAAACAATTCTGGAGCAAACATCCGTCAGTTGTCAGTAAATCTGAGTCTTTACTATCCTTGATTTTTTTTTTTTTTATATAAGTAGTTCTTGGTCACTTTCTCTCTCGCTCCTCTGTTGTTTAAGTAGCGATTCAGGGGTCGGGTAGGAAGTGCGCTTGTTTGTCTTTTTATGAGAGTGTGTTTCTGTACCTGAGTGAGTGAGATATATACTTTTTATTTGAATACGTGTGAAATTTAGGGGGATGTAGTGTGTGTTGTGGACGACTTTTTTCAATTCTATTGCGTGTACGGTGACTTATTTACAGTTAATTTCGTAGGGTGAGCTTTTTTCTCATTACTGTATGCACGTGAAATAGGTGTAGAGCGTTTGAGTGTCTGACATGAAACTTTGATCCTTGAGTGTGCTGGCTTCCTTCAGAGTTTGAGTGCGTGTGAGATGGTGTGTGTGTGTGTGTGTGTGTGTACTGGGTTTTTAGGGTTTAGGAGTACGTTTGTGCTGTTTCTTTAAATCAGGGTAAGCATTTGTGTGGTCAAGTTGTTTTGAGGGTGTGAGTGCATGAACGTTAGCTCACTTAGACGTCTGAGTGCGAGTTGGCTTCCTATGTGTGTGTGTGTGTGTGTGTGTGTGTGTGTGTGTGTGTGTGTGTGTGTTGACTTTCTTTGACGGTGTATGTGAGCTACACTTCCTGAAAGCAGACTGTGTGTGGGGGGGGAGGGGGTGTCCGTGTCTGAAAATTAGATTTCCGGAGTTTTGCGTGCACGCATAAGTTAGTTTTTCTCAGCTGTGTGTTTATGTTCGTGAGATTTGCGTGTATCTGTTGACAGTCATGGGATTTGCGTGCGTGTTTGTTGACTTCCTTAAGGATGGCGTGCGTATGTTAAAACTCAGCCTGTGTGTATGTCGACTTCCTTAAGAGGCGTACATGTGTGTCTTAAGATATGCGTACATGTGTGATCAACGCGAGGTTCCGTTACGTGTGTGTTTACGTATGAAGATTGTGTGCGTGTGTTGACTTTCTCGAAGCCTGCGAGTGTGTGTGTTTGAGCTGGCCTTGAGTTTTGCGTGCGTGTGCTTGTGTTTATTGTCTCGAGATTTTCGTGTATTAACTTGTCTTCAAATCTGCGTGCGTGTATTAAAACGAATTACCTCAAGGTTTGCGTGCGTGTGTAGGTGTGTGTGAGGTGTTGTTCTGGAGTGCGTGGTTGAGTCGCGGGGCATCAACAGGTTGCGTGTGCGAGCGAGTGAGGGAGTGAGTGGGAGGGAGAGCGATACTTCCCCCGCTGCGTCTGCCGGGTTACTGACTCTGTGCCTCCCTCTGGCTCACCTAACCCTGCCTTTCCTCTCGCGCCTGCCTCACCCCGCACCGAGCTTAACGATGAGAGAGAGAGGAGAAAGAGAACCTGAATTCTGTGGACTGCAGGCTGAAGTTTGAAAGCAAATTTGCCTCCGTGTTGGCTTAGGACTCATTCTTAACACCTCCTCCTTGCCAGTTTATTTCTGTATCTGGTGTCTTATTAACCCCTTGAATGCAAATTATTCCAGTGTGACACAGGTATAAATAACATAAAGGAGAAGAGTAAAGTGTAATGTGCAAAATTAATCGCTTAGAAAGGATTGATAAGGAACCTTCAAAGCCAAAGAGAATACGACCCTCGGAGGTTGTTTGGAAGCTTGAAGAACCCTCTTACGGAATGCTCTGGTCCATGCCCTTGAAACTGACAGTAAGATAATCCCACCATCAGTGCCCACTTGTTCCAGCCCTGTTCAAACTACTGTTATGAATCTGATGAAGATCAAAAGAGGTCACAACTTCATCTTGGGGTCTGAAGGACTCAACAAACACTATGTCCATATACCCTGGCTAATCAGAATGAGCGGGGCCTTGGGTCAGTTGCGGGAGAGCTGCCCTAGGTTCCAAAAGTCTGCCGTGTACCCCACAGTGCGTTGTTTCAACCAGGGGTCATTGACATCTTCGCCAACGAGAGTAGGGAGAGACGGGGGAAACACCCTGAGACGCCTGGCACTCGTGCAGGTGCGTGCGAAGTTACAGAACCTAGGCACCGTAGCAGGAAGTGTTGTGTGGTTTCGTCAGCTTGGGTACGCCACTGGCACCACGGGTTGTCGACCAAACCCAGATAGTAGACGTAACTCACAAGACTAGTGTGGCCTGTCTGCAACCTAACAGTGACAACGTCAACTTCCTAGCGAGGATGGCAGGCCCACGAGTGAGGTGTGGAGTATATGCAAAAATTACCTAAGTAGGTGACATGGAGATCGATGACAAGCCATGTATTCTAGTAGGAGATGCGCGAATCACACGCTGGTTTACAGCTTGCAAATAGATCAGGGTCTCCAGTAGCCACCATGCCAGAAGTCAGTGCCTGCGTTGCAGGAATGGCGTGTACTGCCGGGAATGATAGAGAAGCCAGGTATGAAAGAACTGAGAGTCCATATACAAGACCATTAACAGTGGCTGGAGAAACCTCCGTACAAATGCCAGTGCCTCAAGGATCGGAAGGAGTTCCATGGACAGGGCATGGCGCCTCCCGGAGAGAAAATTCAGCTCTGTCAGGGAGAGATCCTCAAAGTTGGCCACCAGGACAAGACAATGTGGTAGGGAAATGAGACCCATCTGTGTAAACTTTGAAGAAAGTCCTGGACAAGTAGGGATCCATGTCCAGGAAGATCCGCTGTGCCACAACCATATCGATCAGTATCAGGAATGGCACTGGGGTTGTGGGCAAGAGGAGCAGGGACAGATCCACCCAGGGAAGGACAGGGGAGAGAGGAATCACAGGGGGAATATGAACACGAAGAAAAACAAAAGGAGAACACCTGAAAATAACTGTGATGCAGAAAGCTGTATTCTGAACATCGTCTAATTTCCCAAGGTGGGTCTAGGCAGCCTACTCACAGAAGGAGCCATACAGTATGAGAACTTGCTCTGGACGAACACCACATACAGGCGAAGAACGTTCATCCTGTCAGAGAACACCATTGAGAACCGCAAATTTCACACATACTCATTAGCCCAGCTCCATCTATGGGTAGGCAAATGACTGGGCTGGAGGCTAAGCATAGCTTCCCTTAAAAATGCAGCACTGCAGAGGATGGAGACACTGGCCGCACAGATAAGGACAGGCACACCAGGGGTTAGGGGACGTTGGACATTAAGATGTGAAAGAGGAACGACTTGAGAACAGATCCCTGAAAAACTATTCTCTTGACCATGTTATGAGATGAGAAAGGCCCTGTCATGGAACCACGGGACCACTCCTCCAGGAAGCTATGTACCCATGCAAGGACAGAGCCAATGACACCGAGGAAACAGTGTAAAGGAAGCCATCATGTGAGGCGAGCTCACGGACCACCACGTAGGCCATCAAGTGTTAGTGGGATTAATGAACCTAGTGATCAAATTGGAGAAGGGCATCAAATGTCCCTTTACCGAGTCAGAATAAACCTCAGAATACAAGGGACATTCGAGCCATCAGGGGAGCTGGCGGCACAGCATCCTTGTACAGTATGCACCAGCCCAGCATTAGATAGTAGCACTGTCAGCCTGACTCTGGAAGTGAAGGGTCATTTCTCAGAGCCACATATGCACCAGTTTCGTGCTTGCACAAAGTACCCACGCGATATTTGAACATATAATATTAAACAGGTAGTTTCCAATAATAAACAATTTGTATGAAAAAAAATCAGCTTCAAGAATCTGAAATAGGGTTACTGTATGCAATGAACACTGTTAAGCCATGTAGAGGTATAATATATGGTAACGGGAACTTTTTGCTTTACGTGGCTGGCATTGCTTGTGCACTTACTGTATATCTCAGTTAAATGAAATCAGTGATACAGGAACTGGTTGAGAATCAGCTGAAACCACATTCTTTCCAAATTTAGGCGATAAGGCACACAAAACAGGAAAGTTCCGCCTGTGAAAAGACTAACTGAGGGGCAGGTAGGATATGCTTCAGCAGCTTCAGTGGTGTTGTATACCCGCAGAAAATCCGCAAGCGGATTGCCAGCAGTCAGACACTTGGTTACATCCTGGCTCTAGTTTGATATTCATTTATGGTAAGTAAATAAAAATCTTTTGAGAAAGCTTCGTGGTAATTATCATATTATAATTCTGATATGTATAACTGGGAATTACTTTATTAATTTCCTTCACGCAAACAAAATTGTCCCCATAGCAGGATCAGCTTTGGTTCAAACATTTAGCACATGATTGCGTTGGTTGTTGATCGTGCGTCGAGACACCCAGATGTAACAAGTCATTTTCATAAAGGGATAACAGTGGTCTCAAGGACTGCAGAGGATAACGGGAAGGTTAGTGTACAATATACTGATGTTAAAATGTGAGAGCAGCACTGTCATGCCAGAGAGAATTGTCACCGGTAAGGTGATCACTGGTCAGATTACCGAGTGGGACAACCACAGGTAAAATTGTGATTTGCTTTCACAACCTTCAAATCATTTTTTGTAGCATCGTCACAGAAATCGTAATTTGTAGGAGAAACATCTTCACATGGGCTTAATCCCCAGAAATTTTAAGAACCCAGCAAAGTTGGTTTTGAAAAAAAAAAAAAATGCTAAGATTAATGACCAGTTATGAAATGAACGAAACCCACAAAATGGAAAATTTACCACCTTGGCATACTTTGACCTTAACTTCTGATATCCATAAGTTACTGAAGTTGTGGTAGTGGCCCAGTGCTGTCAGATGAAAAGAAACTGTCTCACCACCAGTATCATCATAATTGTTAATGTTAGTCATTCCTATTCAGGACGAAGGCCCCTCCCATCTTTTCCTGCTCTGACCTGTCGGATGTGGTTAGCCTGTATTATTTCAAAATGACACCCTGCTAACAGAGACTGAAGTTATTCACCATTTGGTTTTAGTTTATGCAACTGACAGTAATATTCATGTGCATTCATTGCAAATGCACTCATTAGCATTTGATAAAAGTGCAGGTTCATCTTTTTTAAAAATTGGGTTAGGTTAGGTCACTTCATAATTATATAGATACTGTAAAAGATTGAGGTAGGAGCTCGGAAGATCTCACAACTTATTTCCTAAGTAGGCTATGTAAAATAGCTTTTAGAATTGTTTAAGGTCACAAATTAGCTTAATAATTTCAGTATCCATTAGTTGGGTGTAAATCCGAAAATTTATCGTTAGCCTCCCCCACCCAGTCCCAGAAAAATTGCTAAAAGTTTAGAAAGACATGACATTGGGGATGCTGAAGATGAAATTATGGTTTTCCTACATTTTGTAAAGGTTTTGAAAGAATTTGACACTGAAATCTATTGCAGATCACAATACCTCTGTACATTAACTTGACCCAAATTTTCATCCACTTGCAGCATACTACAATACAGTATGGTATATTGTATCTCAGCTCTGTGGCATAAAAAGACAATGCTGTGGTTGTACATCCTTTCAGTAGCATTTTTCATGATTAGCACCATATTCTAGTGTCAGGCTCTTGTTTCTTGTCACAGCTCAGCATTCAAGGTAAAATGATGGCAGTTTTAGGGTAAAGGACATATTAAAGTAAAGCAAGTACAGTACTGTATAGTTTTCGAGTTGAAGACCAGCTGACCTCACCTCAGAAGTAGAGCCAGAAATTGCACAACTATAAAAAAAAAAAAGAAAAGAAAAAAGGAGAACCGTACATTTCTTACCTAACCTTTTCTTGTTGGTTAAATAAATAGCAACAAGTGAATTACAAGCCATTTTAGGCATTAACCTACTCTGGTGCTACATAACCTAGACCTCTTTACTTTGAGCCTAAAACCATACTTTAGTCACTAGCTACAGGTGAGATGCCCCTGCCATGCAGGGAAACCATCTTGACCCAGGCTCAGAATTTAAAACTGAAACAAACACACTTCTGGCCCTCTGGTTGGCTGAGTTGGGACAAAAATGCAACAGAGAGGGAGAAGCCACCTAGCCTGTGTCCATTGTACACCAACGAGAAACAAAAATGCATCGCCTTTAATGGACAAAACGTAAAGAAACCACTACGCCAGACACATTAAGGGACTTGATAAACTGGAGTATAAAAAATTAAATACAAAGTCGCTGCATTTTATACTGGAAACTTTTACTATACGTTAAAGGCTGAATCAGTCCATATGTCTGTTCGTCTCTGTTCAGGATGGTAGATACTGGGCCATAGATACTTGTACTGTACCTGCGTAAGATATCGAGAGCTACAGTATATGAAGTTTGTATTGGAAGCAATAATAGATAGAATGGTACTGTACAAGAATGAGAAGTTCCCATTAGTTAAGTAATACCACATTATATCATAATTCCACATATATCAGGCCTTACAGTAAACCACAACCCCACTGTACACAACCTAACAGTATGCCATGATCCACCATAACCACACAGAATGCTATAATACAGTGCATCAAACCCCACAATACACCGTAATCCCACAGTATGCCAGACCCCCACAGTAAACCACAACCCTCACAGTATGACAGTACTCGACAGACCTTACAGTGTCACAGACTCCACAGTATGCCACAGCCCTACACTACACCCAGGCTACCCTACCTGTCCAGCTCCATCTCTTTCAGGATGGTGTTTGTAGATATGATGATAGCCAGGGTATTGAAAAAATGGTCTGGGTGTTGATGATGATTAAGAATCTAAAATTAGATTTCTGTTTCTCTGCCCTTATCTGAGGGTGGAAAAAGAGGTCTGGATGATGATGATGACTCTTCCACTATTAGTTTTTAAGATTGTTCTCTGCAGCTACTACGACTTTTTTTAGCATTATTTCTTTTTTCCAGGATGGTGTGTATAGGATCTGAAAATAGCCAGAGCTGTCAGAGCCACATCAGACTCAAGATTCCTCCATATAGCTTTCACACTTCCTCCAAGACTCCACCAGAACTCAAAATATTTCTCCTCATGATTCCTCTCCACTTCTTAAGGCTCCTCCAAGGTATTCCAGTCCACACAGCTTCTGTCAGGGAGTTCTCTTCCTCTTCCTTTTTTGCTACCCTTTTCTCTCCCTGTCTCCTTCTTCCTCTCCTCTTCCATTCCTTCCTCCTTTCATTTTCATCTTTTCCTCTTCCTCCTCTCAAATGTAAGAAGCTGGAATTTTAATCATATTTGTTTACGTTGTTTAATAATCTTTCGTTAGATAAACTGATGGATGGGTAATATAGCTAATAGTATTTACAACTTCAGGCTTATCTTAACATGAACTCAGTGGATTGCAGGCCAAAGCTACCCTTCCTGTGTAGTCCACCATCCTCTTTAAGGGAAATAGGGAAAGGGTTGATTGACATTCGTATAATCGGGCAACCCCACTGCCCAAGCATATCAGTGCCACCACATGAAGGCATCCCTCCAGCACCAGATTAGATAGGTTGATAAGGAAAAGAGATGATTGTTTTTTATTATTTATTTGTTTTGGGCAGTAATGGGTGCCTGGTGGTCTAGGAGGTTAAGTTGCTTTGAGCAGCTGTATGTGGCATATGTAGATAGGAAAAGAGAAGATTATTAAATTTTTTTATTATTTATATTAGGCTGTGATGGGTGCCTGGTGGTCTAGGAGGTTATGTTGCTCTGAACAGCTGGATGTGGCATAATATAAATAGGAAAAGAGAGGATTATTGAATTGTTTATTATTTATTTTAGGCTGTGATGGGTGCCTGGTGGTCTAGGAGGTTAAGTTGCTTCTGCTAAATGTGGCCTATAGGGGTCTGAATACAAGGCTAGGTTGGAGGTTTTTACTCATCACTCAGGGGCGCGCAACTGGTCACTTGCCTTTGTATAGATTGAATACGGTAGCCTATTATCATCAGAATTTTAACCTGAGGCGTCCCGTCGACGTATGGGTACGTCACAACATTTTGTCACAGCTAGACCCATCGACGTACCGGTACGTCACGCAATTGCAAGGTTCATAATTTGCACAATTTTCAAGTTTCACGAGTGATTTATGGTAGGCATATGTGGGAGACCTTCCTCTATCTGCTGTCAAGTGGGGATACTGCCTGACCCCCCTTCCTCTCCCCCCCCCACACACACACACACTCGGCAATTCACCTGTTAGCAGTGATCTGGCCAGTAAAGACATACCATGCCACAGTCTCTCCAATGACAAAATTCATGGTGAAAGTGATTCCTGAGGTGGAGGACATAGAAATAAAGAAGCTAGAAAAAGAAACAAACAGAAGTGATGAGGTGGTAATGTCGTAAAGGAAGGTGCCATATGTGGATGTGTTTGCCGACTGAACAATGCTTCTATTGCCAATATAATTGTGTGAAAACCAATATAGTCTTGTACTACACATAAATTCATACCAAATAAATAAATAAATACGTAATTCAAAGTGGCTTGAATTAGTTTACCCTCCCATACTTCGTCTTTTTTTAGGCCAGATACAATGAGAGAGAATGAAAGGTAAGGCTGACTCTTCACCTGTAGCAACATTTATAAGCTCAGGAGGGCAATTTCTCTATGAATTTTCAATGTTTCTCACCAAAAGCGAAGGTTTGAGCAAAAAAAAAAAAAAAATGCTCGGGACTGGGGGGTATTGGAGGCAGGAAATCGGTCGGGACATGATGGGTTAAGCCAATGGACATTAAAGGATTGGTTAATATTTAGACATTTTGGATGGATAGCAGTACAGCTATATTGATTTTTGGATAGATAACAAATGATCGGCTGTCTTTTAAGTCAGTGGGCAGTAAAAGATTGAGTGGTAGATGTATTGATTTTTGGATAGATAGCAACGATAGATGTAATGATAATTGATATATAGCAAAAATCACCTGTCGTTTAGGTTGAAAATAATGATCATCTGTCTTTGAGTTAATAGACTGATATTCATTTTTATTTGGGTATATGTAATGATCACTTATTTTAATAGATTGTAGCTCATGCACTTTAACTTCGCCGAGGTTGTTGTTTTGTCAGAATAATTCAATACAACAGCTCAGCATTCTTTCCTAAGCATTTGTTTGGGACTAGTACTATATTTTAATGTTAATCTTGATGTCTCACAACATCCAACATAGGGAAATGGCAGTTTTACTGCTAGGTAAACTAGATTAATTGTGGATAGACAAATAACAAATGAAATTGAAATTCAAACTATCCT
>JAGKTI010041644.1:0-10218 GCA_018397915.1 Birgus latro
ACACACACACACACACACACACGTTCGTATCCATTCACAAGCATATGTACGCACTCATAAACTACATAAACTATATTAATTCTTTACATATCATTTTTTTATCATTTATTCCTGGCAATATATAATATTTTCAAAGTTATAGCCTATATTTTACATATTTTTGATTACTGTACACATGACAGTGGAAGGAAATAAAGTAAAATGATTAATTATGTTGCCTATCGTCAGTCAAGCAAAAATCTTAACTGCCTATATGCTTAATTGATACATCTTTTAAATATTAATAATCTCCATGGTCAGATGTATTATGTTATTGTAATTTGGGACTGTATTCTCGTCGCTTGAGGAGGCTCCCTAACACCTTTTCCTTACCGATTTCTTTCTGCGTATAGCACGTTAATGTCCTCCTGTATGCAACTTATGTCGATAGTATAAGAGATAAATTACATACGGGAACATAGCTAGGTTTGGTATGCAAAACGAATCGCTAAGGAAGAGATGTCAAGAGGCTTTTTGAGTAGACTAGAATATGGGCCTAAAAAACAGGGTGATTCATAAGTCTTTTACCACTGCTATGGGACCCAAGATTCAGGATTGGTAACAGACTTCTGAATCACCGTGTTTATGCCTCACTATAAAGTCGTGTGCATTTTATAGTGTCCTAAGCAAGCCTAAGGTAGAACCATGCTTACCTTACACTAAAAAGTATACCACATAGAGTATACCACAGTGCTGCATCGTAAAGGGAGGCAGAGAAAGAGAGAGAGGAATGTTTCATATGAATCTGGCTTAGACGGTGTTCTGCCCGAGGACTTTTATTTTGTGTTATTCTACTTATTTTTTCTTTTGCTTTAACGACGATTTTACTTAGGTCTGGGGTGATCTGCGTCAGTGGAGAAGTTTCGTGAAGATTCTTTCCATCAGTGAGAGAGATTCCCCCAAAGTTAACAAAAACGTTTGAAGTTAGCAAGAATAAATAAATTGAGTCCTCTGGCTAATAATAATAGTAATAATAATAATAATAATAATAATAATAATAATAATAAATTCCTCCCTTTTTCTGTCTCTCTGGCAACTGCTGAAACAAACTGGAGACTGTACAGAAATTCTTAACATTTTTATTTGCATTCGTTTTTGAGGCGACCTCATCTTCATGCGCGTATCCATTTTTTTCCCTCCTTTTTTCCCTCGCCCCTAACTCTTCAGTTCGATATCCTATTTTTTTTTTAATGTAATCTATATGATTTTGTTAAGTTTAGAAGAAACTTAACGAACGGGGGAAGGAGAAACATATACCATTCTTTGACTCTTTCACTACAAACGGTCTTCACTGTGGCTAATGAAAACTTTTAGAGGTGACAAAAATAAACCAGTGAAATAAGTCCTCCGATTCATAGGGTATCTATTAGCTTACACATTCTTGCACATCTTTCCCAGTATTAAAATTTGTAGAAGGTCCCTACTTAAACAAAATACTACGATCGTTTTGCTTGTAATTTCAATCCCCGCACCACCCATTCCTCTCAGCATTCAGGGCAAGGAGGAGAACCTGCTCGAAGCCCCACCTCGTCCACCCCCAGATACGCTCATGTAACTTCCACATGTGCTCATAAAGAAGCCATTGTCGGATACCTGGTTCAGTTTGTATTGACAGTGGTTTGATTCTTATTATTTCACAAAGAGCTGCAGTCTCGTTTGTCCTTAGAAATTTCGTAACACCTCTTCACAGCAAACTGTTTTACCTGTTACACCTTCATATCACCTTGTATGCTACTAATGCAAATTTCGTCCTAATCAGGAAGGTATATACAATAGAATACTAAGGTATAAGATGTAAAGTAAATAGCCTTGGAAGAACCACGAATTTTCCAGTGTCATGACAGTACGACAGTAATTTCCATACAGTATACTGTTATGGTGAAAGTGGAAGCCGGAGACTGTGTTATTAATCTGTACATAATGTGTTTTACTTTTTTTTTTTTTTTATAGAAAGGTTGCTACAATCTCATATGGATGTAAATATATCAGCGAAAAAGTAGGTGGCTTCTGCCCAAGTGCTGTTGTCTCCAGTTTGCGTCATGCAGTTTGATTAGAATATATAAAGATGTCATACACTAAATTAGGTCAAATAGTTCATTACATTTATGCAAAGAACACATAAAAAGCCCACTAGAACTCCCAGTATGGAGGAAAAACATGCATGATGCTGCTCTCCCAGAATTCTAAGTATCAGGACTGGAAGTGTGTGGTGGTGACAAGTGTCGATGATGGCAAAGGTAGTCTCCTATAGTTTGGCTGCAGCACGACACAACCCTTCGCCACTTGCCACCACCACCACCCCTCAAACTTTAGTATTCTGGGCCAAATAACAATCCTAGAATTCATCAACTAGACAACTAATATTAACCCCCTTGACTGTGACGATTTTTATATTATTTTTTTCTGCCAGCTGACAAAATTTTACTCAGCTTGGGAGAGACTTTTCGAGCTGATGAGGTTAGATATATTCATCACCACCACTCGAGGTCAACTCTAAGCTAAATATAATCGTCTGGAGGTAGAAAGAATTAACCAGTAAAAAGTGTCACCGAATTCAAGGGTTTACAAAAAAATAATAATTAAGTCTAGACCTAGCTAAATAGAAGTACCACATGATAACTAATTTTGACCAAACGTGATGTACTTCAGCCCTTGTGATCTCGCCTGTTCCCTCAGCCAAATTTTGATCTAATCTTGTCTTATCCTTGCAGAAAAGTCAAAGCCAGTGGAGATCACATTTCACTGTCGGGCCTCCGTACATTACCGTGTTACCTGAAAGTAGTCTATTTGTAGTTTTAAGTTTTTTATTTCAGTAGTTTTGTGAATGGCATACTACTACCACCACCACTTACAACTCTCCTCATAGTACCTTCCTTAGTTGATAAAGTTTTTTCTGATACTGCCTACTAGATACCTTTTGTTCCCAATAGACTATGGCTTTTATTCTAGTTCTAGTTTCTAAATCATTGGTATTATTCTCTTTTTCTACCATGTACGATCTCCCCCGCAGCACAGTAGCCCCAACGCTCACACTGGCGACTCATTGCTCAGTTGCGCGACAGACTGCATTCGAAAATTTCATCATGTTAATTGGTCTGGCAGAACTGTAAAATCTTTTTAACCTTATTTGGGAAAAAATGAGCAATATAAATCAAATTGTTCTGCAGAGACAGTATGTTTGATACTTTATGCTACTGTCCAAATCAGTGATACTTTTCGAAGACAGTCTCTTTTCAGTCCATTTCTTGATCAGTTCTAAGCATGCCGTAAGCAGTGAATCAACACTGCTTTACTTGTGTCCTGAATAACTTAAATTAGTAGTTCATACATCTCTTACAAATTTGTGTCCTCTTACCAAAGTTTACCAATTGAGGCAGAGGCGTGTCTTGAAGGAGTAGAAGTTCAGTGTCCCAGCCCCCCTCCCCGCACTCCCTCCTTTCTCTCGTAATATTTGTATGAGGGCCCCACCGGTCACTGCCCCCACCCAGGCGTGGGCGATGGCCAGTGAGGGAGTCTTTGCGACACGAGACAACTGCAGACGCCCCTCCTCCCCCTCCTACCCCCTCCCTCCTCCCTCCATCCCGGGTCAGTTGGGGCTGCGGTGTTGTGGTGGGGTAGCCACGATGGGGACTGGCCCGGAGTACGTCTTGGGCCCAGTTAAGGGCTCTTTTATTAACTCGAGCCCGTTTAGTGTTTCAGTCACTCTGCTTCAGTTTTATTGAATGAAGCGATTGTCATAATAAGAAGGGCTAAGCGTAATAAAAAGGGCTGTGTCCAGAACTACAATATAGTACAGCTATGAACACATGGTCTTAACTGTCGCCACGTGCTCTCACGCGTCACGTGCCTTGCCCACGTGATGCTCGGTGTTGTCTCTCTCACTCTCTAACTCCTCCTGGCCAATAGCCATCTAGTTGTGTAGATTGATACCGGCCTGCTTGGTGTATACCGTCAGATTAAGCCCTTGGCATCAAACCACTCCCATTTAAATGTTGCATCCAATCATGTTCTTGCAATGAATCACCTGGTTGATGAAACCACGCCCCTTTACTGGTTGTTGTCCACCCTGATTGGTGTTCAGTGGTTGACCTAACCTCGGGTCGTCCCGGGAGTCACTCTTAATGGTCATGTCTTGTACTCTATAGGTATCACGATGAAGAACATGCTAATCTGCTTAACGCTATGTGGCTCATCGCTGTCACTATATTATGTGTTGGGTACGGGGATATTGTTCCTAACACATACTGTGGGAGGACCATCGCTGTGGCTTGTGGAATCATGGTAAGTGGCCAGTCATCCTCGCCCTTCTTACCTGTCACTGCTCTCTCGCTCTCCCAACAGGTTCCATGACGAAGAACATGCCAATTTGTTGAACACCATGTGGCTTATAGCGATCACATTCTTGTCCGTGGGGTACGGTGATATAGTCCCAAATACTTACTGTGGGAGGGGTATAGCGGTGACAACAGGCATCATGGTAAGTGGCGCCGGCTCAGCTGCAGCAACAGAAAGCGAGGTTCAGGACGCAAAAGAGAGTTATATCACTAGCCTCAACCCAGCCCTCTGTAGCCTTGCGAAGTTTTTAAAGTCTTTTTTCCTCTGTGACAAAGACTACAATTTTTTTTTTTCCACTGTTTTGGTTTGGTTTGGGTTTGGATTATTCGTTTACTTCTTTACCTAATCAATAACAGTGCTAACTATTGCAAATATACTACTAATAACTAAATCTTGTGTTCGTTTTTCCAATAATTTTATTGCTTATATTTTGTGAGTTCTTGATTTTGTACATTTGTGCGTTGTATATGCTACCACTACTACTTTTACTATTGCTACTACTTTTATACTACGACTTTTGCTGATACTACCATACTTACTACTGCTGCTGTTACTCTTACTACAACTGTTACTCTTACTACTACTACTTCACCAGTGCATCCCTCACGAGCGAGCGGTAGAGATCCTTGCATGAGTCTCCTAGCTTGAGGCCGCACCAGGGCTGGGTTTGCACTCAGACGTATCAGCTGATTTTGAGAACGGGACTGCCTGGAGAGGGCCGCACCCGCTGACAATAGTACCGTACTACGGCCGCCGCTGCTTCACTGTGATTCAGCACACTGCATCTCGCACTCAAGTTTTATGCGTAAAGCCTTTTTCATAATTAATCATGACTGCGATAGTTATGACCAGTGTTACAAAAGCCTTTCGTTGTGTATTAAACAGTGGGTGTTACGCGTGTTGATCTTTCACATAAGTTTTTTCTCTGTACGCATTTCCAGATTGTTTTGTAACAGTTTTTAAGCGTCTGGCAACAACTATCTCTGTGCTAGTAGTGTCAGTAATGGAGGCGAACCTTAGGTAAAATATAAACTCATCCAAGAGAGCAGAGGAAAAGTTTTCCTTCGCATTTACATCAGTTTCGTTAGTTACAAGGTTCACCAGGAACCACCAAACTGAATCAGTGTTTTCTTCATTTTTACAGAATTCTTGTGTGTTTCCTTATTTGAGACATGTGAAACTCACCGTATGCAAAGACAGGTATTGTAAATTGTCTGACAAGGAATGAACAGATGTCTGGGTCTTCAAAGTGGCCAAGGGTTAGTGCTTGAGGATCAAATACTTCACCCACACACCAGCAGTGGTAAGATGTACTGTACATACGCACACTTACGTACGTCTCGTATTACCTATTAATACGTATTGTCCAGCCTGATAAGTGAAGATTAATTCTTTATTTCGTACATGTGAATGAACATTGTGGACGTATAATTTATCTATTTTGCCGGCCATCCAATTGCCGTTCTGCCCACTTACACCAGTAGGGAATTCGATCCTGACATATATAGGCCTGTGTTACTAACCCGTTGCTCCGCCACAGCATCACTTCTTCCTGCTCCTTCTTTGGCTGGGTTGGGTATGTTCATGGGCAGGGTGGAGGAGAGCACGTTCATGCATAGTCTGGATGGACGAAAGCTGATGTTTGATTCGTCAGGGTAGGGGTGAATAAGTTAACACCATGCAGTGAGAGTAAGCATGGACAGGGACAGACAAACACAGATTAGAAAGTAGCAAGATAGGTATTTGTGTGTTGAGAGTGAGCGTTGACAGATGTGCAGACAGTGATGACAGGTAGGCCAGCAGGACAGATGAAGAAGAACTAGAACATCTTTGCTATATTTGCTGGACCCTCCAAATGGTACGGCTGAGTTGCATGAAAACAATTATATTTCGTGCAAGTCACTAAAGGAGGGAATGGGAAGGGTAGGAAAGAGTTAGAGTGAAGAGTGGTGGACATCGTACAGCTTGCACCACCAAAGTCACAGTGACTGTGTCACCGATGGACTGCCGTTCACCACCCAGGCCCATGGTCTACTGTTTTGGCTCGCACCAACACTAAATTCCAGAGATCTTCAGCGTTGTAATTTAGTCGTATTTGTACTGATACACTCAGTCGTCTTTGTTAGGTACAAATATGCAGTAGATATGTAATATATACAAGTGGCTTCAGGCTGCAAAAGGCTATTTTAAAAAGAGAAACCATATAAGAGAACTCCCACTGTACGACAGTGAAGGCTACAATGTGGCGAGCGCTGGGCTAGCTGACGTAAATCAGCAAGCAGACTGATGTGATATAATCGGTTCCTCAGTACACAGTCAGTGAACGTTGTGTGCGTAGTTAGTGGAGCAATTGTGGATACGAAGGAAATAGTGATGACGCACAGGACAGGAAAAAACAGGAGTGTCAGCAGTTGGTGATAGTTCGGTAATTAGGGGAAGGATTATGAAACTGCTCTAACTGTCACAAGGATAGACTATACAAGGGGCTGGCTGGAGGAGAGAAGGAGGTTTAAAACACAGATGACTGAGATAAATGTATGAAGAGTGAGATGAGAGGAATTGTATCTCAAGACGTGTGAAGAAGTAGGGATGAATTTACACTGGTGCCGAGTAAGGTGATTTGTACACTGGGTCAGAAGAGTATTGGTACTCACTCGATTCAAAAGTGTGTGACACTACAGGCAATGGCTGTTGCAGAATGCTCGGTGATTTTACTCCTCGCTGGTACACCTGCTTTCATAAGCATGTCATATTGTGGCTGTTTGTGACATTTCTTATTCAGTATTGTTGTCGTATGTACAGTCAGACAATAACAGACTAATTTCAGGGGGACACCACGAACAACACTGACCATTTCGTATTTCATCGAACTTCTGCATTATATTTTTTTGATCGTGTTTACATTATGAGGCAGACAAGGGCAGGTAAGTTGACCCCCGTCAAAACAAGAGGTTAGAAAATTTATTCAACTTCTCACTTTAGGTGGGGGAGGGGGCTAATAATTCGGTACGGCCAAGAGTGAATTAAGTTGTGTACTTAAATAATTAAAAATGGGAACCGAGAAACACAGGATGGGTGGCTGTGGTATACAAAGAATTAACAAAGTCGTTTTGTCAGCCTCAAGAGATCCGTGCTCGTATTTTATTTAAAATTATTGCATTGCAAAGAATATTGTACAAAATTGCGTTCTTTCATATGGTCAGCTGTGCCATCCTTCAAAAGAGCGTATTGCCAACTGGCCCTTGGGAGCACAAGTCAGAATTAGTGACTTATTGTATAAACCTCAGCGATATCTGTTGTTATCAGCTTGTGAGGGACGGACGCTAGGTAATGTGTGTTGGCGTGACAATGCAAACCGTGATGATGTACTGTGATGATGAGGCGTGCTGTGTCCTCTCCGCAGTGTCCAGTAAACAGCTGATATCTTGCATAGCCTCTTGATGCTATGGCAGCTTCTTGCTCATGCATGAATTACCAGGTCTCTCAGTGCTACCCTAAGCAGAAGCTTTTTCTTTAAACAAATAAAATTTAGTTTCTTCCACTCTTTTTTAAAAAGTTACTCTCTTGAATGCTGTCAGAATAAACTAAAGCAGTCTTTCTCATTAAATCCACAATGAAGCGGGTATTGCAAATACACTCATGAAGTATCCCATTCAGGTTAACTCTCTCCATTACAGGTGTACATGGCCTATGGTTTCAAAAAGATACAAAAGATGCTGTTCATTTTGTATCGACTGCACTGAAGAGGCTTACCCTCTGCCAGTACCCTGCACATGACCTGCTGCAGTATCTTTTTGAAATTTACAAATCCAAACAAAAAAAGGGACCATTGCGCTAAAGGTGTTGAGTTCACGGGAGGGACTGAGCTTAAGTCAGACATGTTGCCGAGAAAGAGTTGCTCATCGACTGGGTTGCTACCTCAGGGGACGCACGCATGTGACCACGGGACGAACAACAATAATGGTGCATGTGATTATGCATGGTTTGTTCAACAAAGGAGTGTTCTTTGTGACAGAGTTGCTGCCATAAATATTTCTATTTTCTTGTCCTTAATTTTAAGATGATTACCTCTTTGTCTCCCAACTTAGGCAGTACCTGAAATATGATAAGTCTGTTTCAGATTAATAACTGTTTTGTGAGTAAATTCCCTTGTTCAGTCGTAACTTAGTTATGAGTTAGTTACCTTACCTCATATTTTAGGTATTTCGTGGACAACTTGTTCTTCTTCCTTCCTAGTACAAGTGAGCTGTATATAATGCCATACAGTGCCCATTATGCTGTATGCAGAAGCCTTCTTTAATACTGCTTATATTGGATTTTCACTGGAAATTCTTCGTCAGGTTTTCACATTATAACAGAACCTTAGATGTAACAATTCTCTTATTCCACGAAATACCAAAAATTTGGTAAAACCTTGCATACAATGGGAATTCCTTAATGAAAAGTTCAGTGTATATAAACTTTGCCTTCAGGCTTAATAGTTATAACTCAAAATCTTCACTGGAGTTCCTGTTGCTGAGTATTTCACGCTAGAGAAAAAGTGTTCAAGATTTAAGCTGTATAAATAAAAAAAACCCTAGGACTACTGTAGCTCTCTCTAAAACTAATTAGGTGAGAGGTAGCTAGGGTGTACCAGAAGGCCGTAGTGTTAGACAAGTAAAGCGACCCACCTCAAAGCTCAGGCAGACGTCACCTATTGGGATAACCTCATTTTTCCTTGCATCATGGCGCCAGATTTTTATTAAACTACCACTGTGTGTGTGTTGCTGTTTCATATAAGCAGAAGTTATTAGCTATTGAAGGTGGTATAATCTACGTAAATCATATATTTTTATACATCAGGTTCTAATTATACTGTATAGTTTTTTCAGAAAATTTCTTGAGTATCTGCCTTTTGCTGAGGTGGCCGCAAATATGTTGTATATATATTAGCCTGTCTCAGTACTCAGACCCTCCTTTGTCTTAGCCTTGTCAGTTCTAGTAGTTTATGATATTCAGGTTCTGTATATGCATATTTTTAGTGATTGTCCTCTATATTTCCTACTTGTAGACAGATGTACTCATATTTCAGTCTTGTTGTAAATTTAACTGTATTTATGTAGGTTCCATATTATTGGATAACATTTGACAGAAGTGATGTAATATTCATTACCTGTAATTACTCAGTATCTTAACTGTAACTCAAGTTAGTTAGAATTAATTCCTTGACTTATTCTAGATATTGAACTTTAAGATATAAAGAACGCAGTATTTTTGTAGTTTTCAATATATACTTTGTTTTTCTTCAAGTGGTACCTACTAGCTTTGCCTTCAGTAAATATGATATAATGATAATTTTGCTGTTTTCAGTCAGGCATTGAATTTATGCTGGTTTCAGTGGTATGTTGATACACCTCTTCCAATCACGTCTGTACTCACGCACGCACTAACACACTCACTCTTCTCGCACACTAATTATTCTCCTTAGAAGATATCACGCTCTTTCTCTGCTAACTTTCTCCTATTGGAACTTTACTAACGTTTTTTACTTTACTTTGTACTGTAGCAGTCAACACTAACATTGTCTTAGTCCCATCAGCCCGAGGTCGTCATTATTATTCTGTTCTTGCCGCATCCAGGTGATTTTATTCAGTGTAAGAGAGATAGTTGTAGTACTGAAGGGGGGTTAATGATGGCTACCCAACTACTCCTCTTTGAAAAGTCTCTCTTGAGCTGAATATAGTCGTCTGGAGACAAGAACGAAGTGAAACAAGACGTCATCGTACTGAAAGGATAAGCACAAAATATGCAGCAAGAGAGCCCCATAAGAGATAACCACACACACACACACACACACACACACAC
>JAGKTI010041645.1:0-10218 GCA_018397915.1 Birgus latro
CAGTATGGATGGTAAATATTAGGCGTGACAGGCGGATGAAGGCTTTCCAAGAAGTGAATGACAATAGGAATGCTTTGGTGGATGTTTATGTGGGAAAGGAGTTCTGTGGATTAACATGCTTCATCAGGTATCATGAGACGACATACTGAATCACAGCGACGCGACGAGAAATGCGACATGCGACCGGGTTTATTGACGCCGACTCTATCTGTAGATAATGCACGTGTGTCCAGGTGTGTCGTGCACGAAACCCCAGCACGATTTTAACCCCTTCAGTCCCATGATGTACTACTGTGGACACTAACGTCGACCCACTTCACTGCGATAAATAACGGGAGAGGGAACAATAACTTGTGAACCTTAGTGATGCGCACTTCGGAACTCCGCAAATTTTTCAGGATGATGAGAAAGTTTCATAATTATTTACCTTACAAGTGGAGCCATATTTCTGACAGCAACTGTACAAAACCATTTTATTCTTGCTGTTTCCAGATAATTCTCTTCAGCGGGGTACTGCCACAGTGCTCAGGGGTTAACGAAGGCATACCAAACCCCTCAGAGCCGAACAGGCCGAATATGAATAAAACTGTCTTTGGTATCAAGAATATTAAGATAAGTAAATACATCCTTGGGTGGACGGGATCAACTTGAAGAAGATCCAAGGCCCATTTCAGCTCAACTGATGGCCGGACGTGCGTACACGACTGGAGGGAAGGGGGGAGAGGGGATGTACATTTGCCGTCAATAGTTCCTTTACGCGGTGTCCAACCTAAGTCAGACTAGTGGGTCGCTCTGACTAGTAACCAAGGAGACACATTCCAACTTCATAACTACGGCTTATCGAATTTCATGCAACCACAACTATATATTCATGCAGTAGGAGTGGCCCGGATCCGTCAAGTTAAAACAGACTATACCTGGATGTGCCGCGTCCCCCAGGTATCACATATCTCTGTAGTAAAAAACTTAATGATCATGGGAGAAGGTAGCGGTCACGTAGCCAGACCTGGAAATACCTGACTTCGATCCCAGTATGGCGCAAGAAAGAACCTGATGATTTGAATTACGTTGATCTTCCGCATGATCCACCGAAAAACATCCCCGCTAATACCATCACACCGGTCTTGGAAAGCTGGTATATACCGTGTCTATCAAAGAGAGATGCGGTATACACGAAAAGAAAAACGCCAAGCCACTATCACAGGTATAGGTATGCTGAGGTGGTATGTGTGTAGGTGCTTACTAGGGGACTCAAATGTCATACAAATTTCCCGGGGATTTATCATTCTCTCTCTCTCTCTCTCTCTCTCTCTCTCTTCCATCACCCCACCCCATGCAGGCTAACCCTACCACCACCATCACATCACAGCATCATCTACAATATCCCGTTAATCACACACAGTTATTTACAGTCCTTTTCACCCACTTCACCGTCGTAACGATCGGTAATTACACCCTTCACAATCTATTAAGGGGACATAAAGTTGGAGTCCAGCGGCGGAGAGGAGGGTGCGTTAGTAGTTCCAACACGCGCCGACACAAGTTTGCGATGACTGTATACGGCAAGGCGCAGCAGGGCAGGACAGGGCAGGGTAGGTAGGGCTGGAAGGGCATGACAGGGTGGACAGGGCAGGGCAAAGTAGGGCAGGGCTGGGTGGCGGGATAGGCAGGGCAGGAAAATGTGGCTGATGAAGCAGTACCGGTGGTCTACCCTCAGAGGAGTCAGGTGTGGGGCTGGACGCTGCGGGGGCAGTATACAGTATAGTCCAGAGGTTGAGCCGTGTGTTCAGGATAAAATCTCAAAATATAGCAACAAAAATTGTAGTAGGGGCCAGACACAGAATACCATAACAATAACTCAGTCACTGGATTTCACTAATAAATCACCAGTTTTACTCTGCAATAATATGCGTATGTATTACGTTCCACGGGCTCCATCGACAACACAACGTTGTTTTTGTTCTGTAACCCCTGGCTGTCTGGTCGAGATGACCCATCAACCACAGGAAAACAATCGCCCATGCAGCGTCGTCCTGTGTAGTCAACCGACGTTCCCTTGCGGTGGACGGAGCCTCGCCACAGCGAAGCGCGGGGAAGTGTTGAGGTTTGGTTCTCGGATGGACGCCGCATCTGCACCTCACCACCTAGTTAACATGGGGCACCAGAGCAGGGTCCACATCACCCTATTATCTGATTACATGCAACACCCAGCGTTTCCTGGGATAAAAGGATCCATTAGGCTCATCATTAAGAGTACAGTCACCTGAAGAGGATACCGGTAAACAGTAGCTAATAAAAAGTGACAGAAAGGATGGGGGAAATATGAAGTGACGAGAGCAGACACAGAAAAAAGACTGATATAAGTGAAGGAAGAAGTTGGCGCTCAATCGGTAGAGAGGTGGCCTGCAGTCCTAACGGACCCAGGTTCAAATCCACGCTAAGGCAGGGAACAGTTTAAGGATTTGAATTTCATTAAATCAGGCTTTACTGATCTACCAGAAGACACGTCAACATGTCGTAAAAATACCTCCGCTAATACTAATACACCAGTCCTGTATGAGACAGCCCTAGCATGTATTCAATATGGACGGTGGGTGTTAGCGCCCAAGTGGTGAAATGTAGAGGTGTATGGTATGTAGGAGGACTGCTGGGCCTTGATAGCAGGCTGTTGCACTTGACATCACAATGGGTAAAAAAAAAAAAAAAAGTTTAGTCCTCTGACGAATAAAATCATCAAGTAGTAGGAAGACAACAAAAAACGACGCACTCTGGCTGAAGAGGCAAACATTACAAGGCTCAAATCAGCCTGTAACACGCTAACCATACCACTAGGTCGTCCTTAATAAGTACGGTATGGATGCAGACAAAACGGAAAATCCAACGGGAGACAACAGCTGAGCGCCTCCAATGCAGCTGCTAACTCGAAATTAACAAACAACTAAGGGTGTACTGTACTAAAAAAAAAAAAAAAAAAAAAAAAACATTAATACCTTTCTTCACCCCCCTCACCTCACCATCCTCGAACCCTAACAGGTTTAGCCGGATGATTTTGTTTGCATTTTTATTCTTGCTACCTCTAGAGGATTTTCTCCTTGCAACAGACTTTTCCAACAGGAAAGGTTACATATGGCCTTCGTTATCCATTTCGCTGCAAAAAATTATTCGAGTTGGTCTGAAGGTGATAATAATTCAATGAAATTAAACAAAAGCATTCAAGGACCGAATGGCAGTCGCCCGACAAAATATGTCGTTGGCTAAGGAACAAGTTATCTACAAACCAAATATGAAGAAAATTCGTAAAAATCTACGAAACTCGGCCACCGCGTTTCACAAACAGCCATTCTATAATCCATATTTAAAAATTATGGCGACTGGCATTCGGTTGTCTTTGATCAAATCCTCATCAAAAGTTAAAGGCTTCTGCACATCCAAATAATCGCTGTTTCCTGAAAATTTGGTGAAAATTCGTCCACAATTTTTCGCGATATCTGGGCAAGGCAAGATACACACACAAACACACATACACACAAAACTATACAGCCTCGGCTTGCTAAAGGCGGGCGATAAAAAGGAAGGGGTTCATCTGAGTAAAATAGTTAACACTTCTCTCTCCCGTTATCTAGGTCAGTTTCTCAACTTTTTTTTTCCCTCATGGCCTCCTGAGGCTCATTTACCTCTGTGCTCCCCCCCCCCCCACACACGCACATAACTGTTGTTAGTTGAATTAGCAATGACGTGACTCTACATGTTGGGAGGAACTAGTAATCAAATGCACATGAACTGTTCAAAGTTGGCGGCAGATTAACGCCTAACCTTACATCACTTGATTTATCATCTCACAAAGTTTATGACAGTTTGTTTCTCAAGAATGTAATATTCCACTTTAATGCAAACTACCTTTTTCGGTGAAATATTTATTGTTAATTATAGTATTTTCGATATCTATGCAGTTAAAATTAGCACAGAGAATGAATAAGAGGAGGGAGGGAATGATTATACACCTGCCATTTCAGTTTGGGTGGCCCGCTCGGAACTGTGGCCCCTTGATATTCCATTTTTTCCACGTGGCACCTTAAATATATGGCATGGCTCCCTGCGGCCCCATGACCCACGCTGGGAACCACTAGTGTCGGAAGCGAAACTCAGCACGAAGCGACGGTAGGTTTTGTTCTTCACGCAGCACCCTCATCGATTTTTCCCAGTTATCTTTTTTTAACGGTATTTTTAATATATCCTATTGTTTTTTACAAGTTTCCTTTCTCCTGTTACCATGACAAGGAAAATGAAATTCACCAAGCAGCCTACGAGCTTCATACTGCACCCCCCCCCTCCACGATTTCTTCTATTATTCCAGATAAATGAGAGAGCAGGGGAATGGAAAACACTAACACAACACACAGCAACACTGTTTACGTCTTGGATATATTTACACTTGTTCTGTTTTCAACTCCTTCAGTCTGATGACGTATTCTTCATTTTTATACAAGTGTCCCCTGACGATTTAATTTAGCTTTGGAAAAATTCCATTAACCGCTTCAATGCTACGCATCCTCCAAAGTTTAATAACATCACCTGAAGGACGGAAGGTTACATCAAAATAATATGCGACAGCATTAAAGGACTTACCTGCGCCCTCAGGCTACACAGCAATACTACCGCACATATTTCCACCCAAGGGGGTAAGGGTGTCGATAGTCATGCTTTCAGTAACTGTCACGGTTCTATGTTTCCAAACATGGGTAGAATTGCTCTGGGACCTGCGGCAAGGCTCTTATTTCAAACAGTTAGCTACTTGTATGTCAAACAACCTTAGATGGGACCACTTTTGCCTCAATGGGCTTAAATGACGAACTTTTACTAAAGATGCTGCTAGATGACGCCACCACAGGTGTCAGCTGACAGCAGATTTTTTTTTTTTTTATGTGTCCGACTCTGGGCATAGGCTTCACAGCCTGCTATCAAGGCCCAGTCGTCCTCCTACAATCTACATGTCACCACTTCGGCGCTTAACACCCACCGTCCATATTGAATACATGCTAGGGCTGTCTCATACAGGACTGGTGTATTGGTATTAGCGGGGTCATTTTTACGACATGTCGGCGGGTCTTCTGGTAGATCAGTAAAGCCTGATTTAATGAAATTCAAAATCCTTAAACTGTTCCCTGCACCAGCGAGGATTCGAACCTGGGTTCCACGAGACCGCAAGCCAACTCTCTACCGATCGAGCTACCGCCTTCCCTAGATTTGGATTCTCATTGTCAAATCACCTATTATGGTACCACTTTTATGTCTCCAAAGGCCGCCTTTTAACAAATCCAGCAGAAGCAGAAGCAGAAGAACGCTGGCCGCTCAATGACCTGCTGGTTATCGCCGCGGTACAAATGGCTGAAGGCAGCGAATTCAGCCACTACCAAACCATACAACACATTCCATACTGATTCTCTCTCTCTCTCTCGTTAAAGTCCTTTCTTTCCTTCTCACCAATCATATCCTTCAAATCATGCCATGCTTATCTAACCAATGTCCACAATACTTTTCACCTTGACTTGGCTTAGACTCGTCCTTTTGTAGTTTATTTCACGTAGCTCAGATGTAGAAAAAGACAACAGTACGACTCTGCATCAGGAAACTACCTCTTCGTCACTAGCAGATATTCCCGTCTTAATATACTGTTACAACTTAGCATTCAATAAAGAGGGACGGCAGTTATAGGCCAAGGTAAAATGCGTATAATTTAATGGAAATTTGTGCAGCACGCTCAGGCTGAAGGCGATGGTGGCGGTGCTGACTGAGCTTTAATCAAATGAGTGTGTAGGTATTCCTCCAACTTCCAATTTTAATAACCTTCGGGCCACTTCTCGGACTAGAGAGTTCAAAATATCTTTCACAAGCCTCTTCAATTAAACAAGTTTCCCCCCAGAACAAAATCGTCTGGAAGTAGCAAGAATAAACCAACAAAAATACGTCACCCAACCCCTAGTGGTCATAACAAACGTGCTTATCATCTTTCAGTCATCCATCAAGTGGCGCCTGCGTGTGGAAGACGCAACAAGTCAACTTCAAGGGCAAGGTGCAGAACATTTAAACCTCTTCACTTTATTAATGTCTTATTCATTACTGATATCACCAGATGATTTTTTAAAGCTTAGTAAAGACTTGGTGAAGACTTACACGATGGCTATACAGTATATTCTTACTAACATTAGAGAATTTTATTCAGCTTCAGAGGGACTTTATTAGTAGAGTTATTTGACAATTGTGTAATGAAGGCGATTTCTAATCCTTCTAGCTTGAAGAAAAAAAAATCTTTCCTATGCTGAATAAAATCAACTGGTAACGGCACGAATACAATACAAACTAAGACATCTGGGTAAAATATTTTATTTTATTTATTTATTTTTTGTTAATGCTTCTGAGGAAAGAGACCATATGGAGGCAGAAGAGGATACCAAACACATCATCAGGAATGACAGACATGTAATAAGGATGGGAAAAAAAAAAAAAGATAAGTTACATGTGAGGTGGTAATGGCACGCAGATGATATGGAGATGGCATTTGAAAGACTCCTCGAGCGAATGAGACAAACACTTGCTTGGGTGTTGATACTCCCTGTCATGGCTCTTACTCATGTGGCAACGCTGCTACATGAGCACAGAGGCATGGCAGGGGTAACAACACACATGGACGCATCTGTGCCATATAATTATACTTAAAATAATAAACTAGGCCTATACGAAACAGATGGTACAGCCAAACTTCTGAATTGCAAAAGAACAGGAAGGTGTGTCCTGCTCGCTAAATGAACGAAAAGTGTATGCCTGCGATGTTATACGATACGAGTGTGAGACAATTTATGTGATTCCATGGACACACAGGCAGTTGGCGAATGCGATCTGGACGTCCGGAGCGTTGTAATCTACAGAAGTGGCCACACTGGGAGCGACCAGGAGTCGGCAAGAACACGGGTCCAAGGAGGAAATGCTGACAACTAGTTTCTTGCTTCCACGAGCCACGGCTCGCTTCAAACGGTGCAGGCAGTGGCATAAACTAGATACTGAGTGGCTCACAGATGGTGTTTTATTTACTCTTTACTTGGGATATATCCTATAATAAGCACAGCGATCGTTATTACAATGCATCAGAGAACGAGGAAAGAAAAAATTCCACCACATTCTTACTTGCACCAACTCACTCTTTCATCCACTCGCTCACACCTGCCCGCTCCCTGTGTGGCCACGACCTTATAGCCTACAGCAGTGAGTGTGATGGTTTGGTCAGAGTTACCGGAAATGTGAATGGCGGAGTAGTGATCGACAGGACGAGTGTTTAGGAAGGGAAATGAGTGTTTAGACCTTGATACAGATACCGGGTATGAATGAATTACCGGTACGGGAATGGCTTAGGGCTTATGACAGGACGGGTGAGGTAGACGAACTTTATGACAGCACCAGTGTATAGAGGGTTGTAAGCAGATGCACGAAATTCAGACTTATCATAATGGCACAGGTTGTTAGAGCACCGTATACGAAAGCGAAAGAGAATGTATTTTTTATCAGTGTCTATGAGTTTCAACAAAGTACCGAATGTCATTAGGTGTCTCAAAAAAGTACCTTGTAATTGTGATTAAACAGAAGTGGCGGTGAAGACAAAAACTGATACTGAAAAAGGTCAGGGGGAGGAACTATGAATGCTAATCTATCTCTGGGAGGACACAGAAAGCAATAGTGGTGATGGTAGGGAGGTGGCGTATGCTTCGCTCACCAACATCCTCGCTCTTGTCATTATTTACATTTTTGTCAATCTGCCGGACTCACCCTTTTTTTTTTTTTTTTTATGCAAGGAAGAAGGAACCAAAGGCCACAGGCCTGCATACTGTTCCTTCCAAGAAAAAGCAAAAACAATACAAAAGAGAGCCAAATTCAAGATCCGTTCAATTCGAGATGCCTGGACACACTGCGTTGAAAGACTGGAGATCATAGGAAGCAGGAAACACAGACAGAGGAAGACAGTTCCAGAGCTGACCAGTTGCATAAATGAAGGACTACCATACTCCTACTAGCCAGGTGATGATGATGATGATGATGATGATGATGATGATGAGGAGGAGGAGGAGGAGGAGGAGGAGGAGGAGGGGGAGGAGGAGGGGGAGGAGAAGGAGGAGGAGGATAGTCACGAAGACGATAATGGGTCCCATTCTAACACATGCATCGCAACCACACCGTACCGTAGCATCTACAGTTCCACAGCAAAAAAATATCGGCAAAAACTGGATAAATATCAGCTATTTACATACAGACTAGAAATTTCAATGAACCTGAAAAATAGTAGGTAACCCGAATATGAATGACAGCTTTGCAGAAACAGTCATTCTATGGAAACCGACAGACCAAGGACAGATTATAGAAAAAGCCATTCTGTAAATTACCTTTACTGAAAGACAACAACCAGCAGTTCAGTATCACTTTTGTAAAGCTTCTGATGGGGCCTTACGCAACAGAGGCTGAAGTTTGGCGTATTATTGTAACTTCTACGCTTACAAGGACGCACTATAACGCTAAACTTTTTCCTAAGTTTTTTTTTCAAAGTTTTTAAATTACGGTATTTATTTGACGCGGACAATGAGGGTAGACAAACAATGAATGTAACAACAAACTTCACAGTGAAATAAATCACACCCACATATCTAGTGGGTCGAAAATGCAGCGAGTCTCGGACACAAATACTGATCCACTTCATAACAATAAATAACGAAAAACAAAACAATAAATTTCGAAATTCTATAAGGCAATCTTAGAAGACCAACAAACATTTTCAAAATAGTGTCAAAGTCTCATTACTGTTCGACTAAAAAACAGAGCGATAATATTGTCTGTGACCGTCGCTGCCTTGACCAACATGCACAACTGCAACATGTGGCTGTAATTTCTTCCATGTGTACATCTCCTGGCACTGTGAAATCAATACGCGATGGCAGTGTATTACTTGCTTCGATTTATTCTTCCCACTACCTAGGTCTACTAACAATATTTAATACTGTATAGGGTTACTGAATGTCTGCGAAAAATCCTATCCAAGCCAGGTGGAATTAGAGCGAGACTTAACAGCAGTGAGTGGTTGACAATTTGCGCAGTGAAGAGATATAGAGAGGTGCAGTAAACGATGATACAAGCTTGTAAACAATGGTTAAATAAATACTTTACAGTACAGGCACTACAGATATTACTATAATTTATCCCGTGATTTTCTCCCTCCATATATCGTACCGTATTGTAAATACACGGCACCAAAAAGGGAAAAAGGAGTACGTAATGTTTGTCTACTCCTCAAGAAACGAGCGAAGCTGGACACTTCTGTTTCATTATTTTTTCCAATAGTACCATACTGTATTTGTATCAGACCCTATGACCAACATACCACGTAAAGGCTACCGTGCTTGTGATATTACCGGGTATATATGTCATAATTAGGCCTGTAAACACAACAGAGGTAGCCTAATACCACGAATACCGTACCATACCATCCGCACTGAATTACGCGTTAGGACATCTCATTCAAACTGGTGTGGCAGGACCGCATTCGCACAGGTGTCATTATGACAGGTGGGTGAGTCATGTGGATAAATCGCCTAGATTGTTTTAACGAAGTTCAACTCCCCAGAATGTTACCTGGCTCCGCTGGGGTACATATGTAGAAGGTTTTTAACGCTCTAGTCGGGAATCGAACCCGGGACTCGAGATAAGAGCCAGGCACTGCCACTATACCACAAGAAAAGAAGCCAAGCTACGTGAATTCTATATAGAATCTGGTAAATACGTTGTGAAAGGATATTTTCAACCCCAACCCATAAGATGACACATTTCAGAGTCATCGGGAATTTTGCTTAGCACCACGCAACTCGGCAGGCAACAACAGCTTTAATTGATCCCAGCCGGTGCACTGGCCGTCACTTGCTGAGTTGTGTGGGCCTCAGCAACACTCCAGATGACTGAAACATGCAGCATCATATGGGTGCAGGCTGTAAAATACGAGTATCCTCCCATAATAGATTTAACTGTTTTTTCATAGAATTCACGGGGTTTGGTTTTTATCACATCGGGTACAGCGACACAATGTCTAGCTCCTGTCTAGGAGTCCCGGGTTCGATTCCCGCCTAGAGTGTTGAAAACTTTCCACACACACACACACACACACACACACACACACACACACACACACAT
>JAGKTI010041646.1:0-10218 GCA_018397915.1 Birgus latro
ACTTCACTCTTTAAGTCATGCCTGTCACTTTCCTCTCCGACACATCATATCACTGACAATCATCCACAGGGAGAGAAACATAAAATCTCTCTCTCTGCTTAAGAATATTAGCTAGATGATGGAAGCGAGAAGTTAAAGATGAAAATATTAAGTGAATTTTTGTCCCTAGCAGTGCGGACCAGGTCAGTGATTACATTTCTGGGAGTCAGAATTAATGAGGGAAAATTCCAGCCCATTGGAGATTTGTTAACTAATTCGGCAACATCTCATTAGGTATTGGCATAGTTTCGGGGAAATATAAACGAGCACCTACAGCGTAAAATGAAAACTGCAACTACGCACACTCTTAGTACAGAGAAGCCTCGTTATTCTCATACGTTGTCCTCTCTCTCTCTCTCTCTCTTACACTCCTTTATGTTTGTAAGTGCACAGTAATAACACAAAATGGCCGATTAAAGTTCCATCATTATCTGCTAATTTGATCTGCCAATCTTCCCCCAGAGGAGAGTACCCGTTACATGGAAGTTATGATATTTAGCAACAGACCCAGCATATAACTCAATGGCAGGCAGGGAATTCGATTTTACGACAAAGTATCCACCGACCTTAAGGCCATGAGCTTGAATTTATCTCTCTTTTATTGATTTATTTACTATTTTCTTGGAGAGAATGATCTTCGGCCTTCCAGCCTTTGGTTCCTTCTACTACCCCCCCCCCCCCACACACACACACCAAGCCACCGAGTCGCCCATAAAGGATTGGGGAGTGGGGAGTGCATTGTCCTTCACCCTTCCTTCCCCTCCCCTCTCACCCCACCCCACTCCACCCTACCCACAGTGCCATCTTGATCTTGTCATGACGGTCATTAGGTAGGCTACAGGCAGGGGCAAAAGTTCGCTTATTGTTCCACTGTGTCTGCTTTACACCTTGGGCACGTCCGTCACTTTCCTCCCTGATGCCTCATAACAAAGAAAATTATCTACGGGCAGAGAAACATACCAGTCTCTCTCAGCTTAGAAATATTAGCCCGCAGAGAAGGTGACAAGCAGAAGAGATGAAATACTAGGCAAACTTCCATTCCTGACAGCATAGCACTGAGCACATTCACAGTTACCATTTCTCCAGTTCAAGTCACAGTCAAATGAGATATTGCTAATTTGGTTAAACATATATCAGATGGGTTGAGATGTCGCTGCAGTAATTCGGAACACCAGCAAATGTGTAAAGGAATTAATGGCAAGGAATGTGTTATGTCCCGCGTTTCTGCGTCACTCCTCACATCAAAAGACCCGCTTCTCTCTTATGCTTCTCTCTGATGCTTATGGTATTACATTACGATTCTCGGCGTTCTTATGCAGATGCAGTCTTGGTACTATGCTCTCTCTCTCTCATACACACACAAAGGACAACTCTACTGTACTTTTATGCCACATCGTAACCATAAATCAACGTTACAATTACGATCCATAATCCATGGAAGCTTACCATAACAACACCCCCAAACAAAGCTCTAATAACCAAGGGACATTCAGTACACCGAGAGCATAACAGCAGATCAAACGACAGTACAATACACTACTGTCAATACACATCGCAATAAACCCTAATAGGACCTTGCATGAGAAGCTTAATATACCGTTCCTGTCATTATCCTTCGGCGACCTTAGTGTGAGTGGGCCCTCCCAAGGCTTATCTGACGCGAGGATTGTTGTCTGGTTAGTGCATTAATTTCCCTTCGCTGCACCGTTACCCTGGCAGACAAAAACTGATATACTGTTTCTCACTCGCTCTTCTAAACCTACGTGTACCGCAAGGAATTTAGGGGACACGTTCGCAAACACACTTACAATCCATTCCCTAGTGTATTAATTTCTCTTCGCTGTACCGTTACCCTGGCTGACAAAAACTGATAAACTGTTCCTCACCCGCTGTTCCAAACCCACGCACACCACAGAGATCAGGGACACATTTACGATCCATTCTCCGCCGTAACTGTGACTTGTTTTCCACAGGAGAGACAAGGAAAGGAGAGGAGTGTTCTTGACCTTCCTACAAAAGTAATTCTATGTTGCGAAAGGAAAACTGTCATTAAAAATGTATTTGTTCTAGCAGGAAAGGAAAGGGGGAGTGTGCAGAATCTTACCTTGTTATGTCCTTCCTGTTTAATACTACTACTACTACTAATAATAATAAATAGCTTGGAGATTTAGTAGTAGCTTTCCCTTAGCAAATTACACTTTAATATCCTCTTCTGTTACTGATTCAGTCTGTGTCGATATTAAAACGGAAAAAAAAGGAAATAGAAGGGAATGCTAAGGTGCCATGGGCAAACTTTATCACTGTGGAAGCAGTGGAAGTCTCCTACGCCACTTCGAATATTTTTGTGTGTGTCCGACTCTGGGCATAGGCTTCACAGCCTGCTATCAAGACCCAGCAGTCCTCCTACATACCATACACCTCTACATGTCACCACTTGCTCCTAGTCCTGTACTTGCCCCCACTAGTTGCACTTCTGATTCAAGGTGTCTCTCTCAGGCAAAATTCGTGTGAAAACTCGAAATTATCAAGAACACAAGTGAAGGATTTCTTGAATATGTTACTGAATCGAAATTTACCATAATCATCATCCAGACCTCTCCTCCTATCTAAGGATGGGGAGAAGTAGGGTCCAGTGACAATAAAACACCTGCTGTTAGAAGGCACCAACATAAAATCTCCTCAGTTAAATGGGTCACATTCTCGTTCACCCACCATTCAAGCCCCTGGAATCCTGACTCCACCTCACAAACATAAACATCAACACTTACGCTTTTCATTCCACCTACCAGCTAGAGCCCCTTCTCCCCCCCCCCCAAAAAAAAAAGGCGGGTGCCAGATATTTACCATACACTCCTCCGTGCAAAGTTCTTCCAATTAGCTTCACCCGCTGTCACTTCCCTAGCCTCACCAACCTCCATACCTTGCTTTCTCACCCACTCACTTACTATACTTATCCACCTTCTTCTTGGCTTTTCACGCCTCCTCTCCTCTTCATGCTTACACGGACATGATGCACTGTAGATCAGAGGAGTTCTACTTGATCGTGACAATTGACTTTGGCTACTTCACTCAGGGCTCGCGTCTATGCAACATAATATCGTCTGAACATATTAAGTCATCACTGAACCTGAAGGAACAGTGGAAATTGTTTATAAAAGCTCTTTGGTCCGAAAGGTAAAAATAAAGATAAATTAAGGTCAGAGGAAAAAAAAAAAAATCATACAAAACTGCATTAATGGACGACTGTTTCTAAGCTCTTCAATTTAGGTGGTGTCTCCCAAGCTAAAGTTAATTTTGTGTAGCCTGAATAAAATATCACTGTGCTGATTGGGTTTATGGAGTGTTTCTCTATAATTTCTCCTCAGCTACATACGTCATGTCTAGCGCTACTTCACGGACATCATGCAAAATCTTTCTCTCTCTCAACAAACATTACAGCGATCAACGAGGACTGCGCTATATCTCAGGATTTTCAACTGAATGTACCCAGGTTACTCCCAGTGCAGGTAAACTCGGCACAGCACTATAGAAGCACTCCAATTACGTGATGCCTTCCCTGTGCTTCTCAGGGTGACACACGATTCATGCCCCGCCTACCAGAAAGAGCTAAAAACAAAAAAAGAAAAAAAGCAAGGCCCTCACACACCGCACATCCGGGCATTGTGTGATGGGTGACGGTGAGGCGGGAAAATCTACCTGACAGAGAGAGAGAGAGAGAGAGAGAGAGAGAGAGAGAGAGAGAGAGAGATTGAATAATTTTAGTAAATCGTTATACTGGTCAAATTGTACCCGTTAACTGAGCAGTAATATTATATAAATAACTATTTTCAAGATGCTTGTTAAGGTTTGTAATTACCTTCTGAAATTTTTAAGTTGAAGTAGAATTGTTACGCTATTATTCTGTCGACTACACTAATCTTTCTGAGACAGTGGCGTATACGGTGAGACCTTGGCCCCCCCACTCAGCCCCTTGGCCCCATCACTGGCCCCCTTAGTTGATATTCCGGATTATTTAATGGGTGCATACTGCGCAGCAGTGGGACCCCCAGAAAAGGATTTGGCCCCACCTTGCTCCCCGCCTCCACTTTATGGAAACCTGGCTATACCATTGGTTGGAGAGAGAGAGAGAGAGAGAGAGAGAGAGAGAGAGAGAGAGAGAATGTCTATTACTTCCCCCAGTAATAAAATGGTCTGGTAATTCCTTTCACACAATGGACGCCGATACTACCAACTCCCAGTCAGCAAAGAATTACACAGTATGAGTGACACGTGCTGGCAGGCGTGGACAAAGAGAGCAAAAGAAAGGTGATCCGGTGGCTTGGCTGGTTTGGCGCTGGCCTCGCGGTCGGGGGAGACGATCTGGAAGGGGTTCGAGTCCCACTGATTGTCACCGAGGTTGTGGAAGTGAACGCTCAAAACAATTACCAAACCTTCATCATATCACTGTCTTCTGTCATTCACTGTCCTCTGTTCCTTACTGTCATTTGCTGTTACTGTCTTCTGCTATGTGTGTGTGGGGGTAGACGCTCATAAGGTAACGCCTGTCCACAATAATCATATAACCAAACCTACGCCACATTATTGTCTATTACCACCACCTTCTGTTTCACCGTCTGTGCCTTATATCAGTCCTGCCTTCCTCCTAACAACCCCATGACTTTACCGTTTTAGACACAGGATAATGTAGTGATAAATAAAACAGCCTTAGACAAACAGAGAAAGACGGTGGACAGTTAGACAGGAAATGAGGCAGACAGAAAATGGAGGCTGGTGAGAGGAAGAGAATAGAGGAGGGAGAAAGTAAAGACAGAAAGAAAAAAAACAGACAGGCAGACAAGAATGGCAGACAGATAAGGACGGCAAACAGACAATAAGAGAGGAATAATTACTAATAGGGAGAAAAGGTGCAGGCTAGCTAAAGGGATGAAAAGACGAAGGAAGAAAACAGACAAAGTGTGACAAATTGACAAACAGACAGGGACGGCAATTAAACAGGAGAGAGAGAAAAAAAAAAAAGGATAAAAAAATACTGCTCGACAAAAAAAAAAGGAGGAAAAACCATGAAGGGAGAAACTAGACTTGGACAGAAAGAAACCAAACAGACAGGCAGACAGACAATGATAGCAGATAGAAGAGAGGAACTGAAGCAAAAAAAGTGCAAGCCAAGGAGAGAAAGGAATAGGGAATGGAGAAAAATGTAGAAGGGCTGAAAACAGACAGACAGAGACAGATAATGACGGCAGACAGACATTCAAGATTAGCATACAATGAAAAAGGCATCAAGAGGGATTAAAAAAAATGCAAACTACAGCCGGACAGAAAATTATCATGCAGACATACTGACATTTAAGAACGACAGAGAGGAATTGGAAAGGACAAAGAATGCAGTTTGCCGAGAGAAAGGAAGTTGAGGGAGAAGCCAGAGATGGACACAAACAGCCAGCTAGACAGACAGACAGACAAAGAAAAACAGGAAGGAGAGAAAAGAAACCGACAGACAAACAGACAGGCAACCATAAAGAGAGAGAGAAAAGGGTGGAGGATAGACAGTTAGAGGGCGCTTAGGATGGGCAAAAAACACAGACTGGCGAGAGGAAGGAAAAAAGGGGAAGGTGTGGAGAAACTAGCGGAGCGTCTGAGGGTTAGTGATGTGGTGAAAGGTCACCGCACCAAGACAGGGTGAGGCGTAGTGGGGGAAGCGTCAGAGGGAGGGGGTGGGGGGTGGGGAGAAGTTTTAAGCAGAGACGCAAATGAGTAGGGAGGGAGAAAGGAGCGGGGTTGGGGAGGACAGCCATACAAACGAAGGAGAGACAATCACATGGAAGGAAGCCATAAAAAAGGAAGAAGAGAAGCAGGAAGGAATTTCAGGTAGACACAAAAACATAGTTAAAGGCAAGGGGAAATACCACGAGGTGCATAGCCACGGTGCTCATCTCCATAACTTTTGGATTTTGAGCCTGTGGCGGCTTATTCGCCTACTGTCCGTGGATACAAGGCCACTGTATGGTACAGGTTGCACCAGTTACCTCCCCTAGATGTTACCATAGGTACTCATATTACCGACCAACTCAGAAAGGGTGGATTGGAACCTTGGCCGAGTGGCGCCGGCTGCCCACCTAAGGATTCGAACCCCAGAGCTTTCAAGGCGGCAGCTTCATAGATAACAATGCTAACCAATCGGCAGACACGCAGACAAGGAAATAAGGAGACTGAAAGGTAGACAAAATAATATGAAGGTTGAATGTGGTGACAAAAGCCAAGAGTGTGGGAAGTGGAAATACGAGTACGTTATCAGAGAAGCGCATGCGGAGTTACGTGGAGAGACGGACAGACAAACGAAGAAGCTCTGGAGTTGATGTGGATGCCCTGGAAAGTGTTCGAAGTACCCTGAGATGATCCGGCCATGCGGAGAGAACGGAGAATGAGACTGATTATAGGAGAGTGTACGTGAGTGATGTGGAGGTGAAGGAGGAGACCGCGGACGTAGTGGAGGGTTGAGGTGGAGGGTAAGTTGGAGAGAAGGCAATCTGATGACTGAGGTAAGGGTGGCATGGATGAGATTTGTTCCTAGCCACCCTCTCCGGGGTTAAGCCGTCTGACCATTGATATAAAGAACATAAAAAGAAAAGAAAAAAGCCTTGACTAAAGAAGAAAGTAAGGTGGGTAAGGGATTAACAAGACAAAAAGACTGACAAGAATAATGGCGGGTCAGAAAGAGGATAAAATTACTATAAGAGCAGAGGAAAGCAGACAACACCAATAATAAACAAGTAGAGTGCATTTGTAAATCTGTCTGTCTTTCTATCCAACCTTAAGCAAATAAATTTACAAACAAGTATACATATGAATATAAGTGTAAATATAAACATACAGAAAGATGGATAGACAGACAGATAAATAAATACATAAATAAAAACTAACTAATTACCTAAAAATCTACAGTATGCATGTCTGTCTGTATGTATGTATGTATATTCTATTACTGGTAGGCAGAAAAACAAACTCTGACGCAACACTGATAGGATATGATGACACACGGACAGAGAAAGTGACAAACCACCGCAGCCAACACACCGATAGCATCTAGTTCTCTCCCTGCAGCTTCCACACAAACCCCACTCACCTCTACCACATGACAAAGAAAAAAAAAGAAGAAAAAAAACGGGGTGATGGCCGTATGCAGATGCAGAAGGCACACTTTCCCTACCCCAACACATCTCCGTAGCTGTTATGGGGATGTTTTTGCTACCCTTGGACCGTGTGTGAGGGCTGGGAGGTAAAAACAAACACACACACACACATACACACACACACACACACACACACACACACACACACACACACAATCTCATGGTGGTCAGGGTCGCAATATATCCAAACCAGAGTAAAGTTGGACACTTTTTTTTTTCTTCTCTAGGAGAGTCTAAGCTAGGTTAGGCTGTCTGAGGTGGGTTGGGATGGATTAGGGTAGACTGGTTAGGTAAGGTTAGGTTAAATTAGGCTGTTATGATTGTGTTAGGTTAGTCTGTTAAAGCCAGGTTACGCTAGGTTGGGATAAGCGAAGACAAAGGGATGGAAACAGTTGGGGGGGAGGAAACAATAAGTAAAAAGGAGAAACAAAGAGGAAGAAAGAAGCAACAAGGAGGAAAAGGGCGATACAAGGAGGAAAAAGGAGAAACCGGAAAGAAAAAGGAGAGACAAGGAAAAAAAAAAAGGAGCAACAAGGAGGAAAAACGACCAACATGGAGGAAAAACGAGAAACAGGGAGGGAAAAGGAGAAACAGGGAGGGAAAACGGAGAAACAGGGAGGGAAAAGGAGAAACAAGAAGAGAGGCAAAGAGACAAGAAATGGGTGGGGTTGAAGCAGAGAGACTGGCTCTGAGGGGAAAATCAGAGGAGACGGGACAAAGGAGGCGAAAAGAGGAGACACACATGGAGGGGAAGGAGTGAGATAAGCAAGAGGACAAGCAGAGAAGACAGAATGAAGTAACAGAATGGGGTTAATGCAGGGGACAGACAGGGAGAATAGGCAGAGGGACAAATAAAGGGAACAGAGAGGAGGGCGACCAATGAGGTAGGGAGGATATGGGGGTAAGGTAACCACAAAGAGTAAGAAAAGAAATAAAGGGGACGGGAAAGGGAAATGGCAACCAGAGAGGAGCCAGGGAACAAATAAAGGGGCAGGGAGGAAGGCAACAAAAGAGGACGGGAATGGAGAGATAGACAAAGGGACACGAATAAGGATAAATAGGGATAAAAGGGAGAGGAAGAGGATAATGCATTGGGGCGGTGGAGAATAGGCATAGGACAGGCAGGAAACAGGTAGGGGACAGACAGAGGGGGCAAGCATGGAGACACAAGGGAACAACAGGGACAGGGAAAGGAATACGTAGGAGACAGGCCGAAGGATAGATAGGCGAACAGGGAAAGGAATGAGACAGCATTAATGGAATTTCGACCCAAACAGAATCTCGTCAGTTTTAATGTGTGCTAAAACTATAGTTCAATACGTACTGTATCTTAGCTTATAATACTTACGTCGTAAATTCATTATTAGGCAGATACTTAACATGAAAAATATCGAAATCTCCAAATGGCCGCCAACTTTTCAACAACTGTTACACAATTTACAGGTTATCAACAATGTCAAGATTAGAATCGACGAATGCTCAAGTTAAAGCCGAAGGATGTGGTTGGCTCAGAAAGGTCAGGACTCGTTAGGCTTGTTCGTGTAATGTTCACTGATGACCCCTGGAACAGTACCAAGGTTAGGACTGAAGAATGCCAAGGTTACCATCGAAAAATGTGGCTTGTCTGGACTGGTTATATTCGAAGAGCCTGAAAATCAGAGCCAAATACTGCTGCAACTTGACATTGATTATCACTTTTCATGGATGCTTTATATCCTGCATAATTGTTTACTTATTTTACCCCCAATTTTCCCTGATTCTCAAAGCCTTCCCCATTTTGTGTAGGGGTTAACACTGTCACTGTTGGAAAGGTCATGCCTTAAAAACGACTTAACTGCAATGGAAACAAATACCAAATTAAAAAAAAAAGACAAAAAGAAAATCGGAAATGCTAGGCTACATGTCCAAAACGAACTGAGGTTGAAATAGTAAATTTACCAAGGGCACCACGTATTGGACAGGCTAGGGGATAAAGATGACGGGAAGACAGCACGGGACAGGGATGGGAAGAGGATGGGGTGGAGGGATAAAGAAAGGTGATAAATGAGAGGAATAGGCAGGAGGACATGAAGAGAGACATGCAAGGACGGACAGCAAAGACAGACAGGGGGAGAGACAGCAGGGATAGACGGGGGGGGGGGGCAGGCCGGGGAGGGCGTGCAGGTTGAAAGAACAAACAAAGGGGCCTGGAAAACAAGTAAAAATAGTAAGTAAAGGAATATGGAGGGGGATATGGAAGGGGGATGGAGGACAGAAACGGAGGGAGGATAGGCAAGAGGATATTCACGGGATAAGCAAGAATGATATGCAAGAGGCCTGGCTAGGGAATAGGAAAAGGTGACAGGCAAGAGGACACGCAGAGATTCATTCAAGGGGAACAAAGTTAAAAGGAGGAGGTATGGGAAGAATGAGCGGGACAGGGAGGGGGACAGGGAGGGGGATAGGGAGGGGACAGGCAGTGGGACAGAGATGGGGACAGGCAAAAGGGATTGGCATAGGTACAGGCAAGGAATAGAATACAAAAAAGAAGATGCATAAAAAAAAAGTTGGAAGATCAAGTAAATGAGACAGGGAGGAGAAATACAAAGAGCTCGTCAGGGTAACAGGCAGGGGAAAATTAATAGGATAGGCAGGGGGGCAGGCAGGGAGACAGGCAGGGGGACATGCAGGAGACAATACACAGCACCCCATACCCTGCAACCCCCACCCCTCTAGACCACACTCGCACCACACCACACCTCCTCACAAAAACTGGACCCCTGGTTAACCCCAAGCCCCCTCCTCACCGAGTGGTCAGGTTACCACACACACACACACACACACACACACACACACACAGTAAAATAGTGGGGTAGGGCTCAAACCACTCTCACCCTTTTAAGTCACCTTTTGCAACGGTAAGAATGCATGTGTTTGAAGCCTTATTCTTTCTTCCCTGTCCGCAGAGATTTGTGCAGAAATTACTGATAGCGAAGTCTGAGAAGGTGGG
>JAGKTI010041647.1:0-10218 GCA_018397915.1 Birgus latro
CCCCCCGGTTTACACCCCTCTCTTATATACCTCTCCACTCCACATATACTGCATATTTCACGATCTGTACTTTTAATTCACACTGGCTGTTCTTTTACCCCCCCCCACCCCACCCTCTACACTGGAAAAGTAACATAACCAACAAAGCCAGTTTCTGTGGCTGAATGAGAATTCCAAGGTACGAAAGAGTAACCTACGCAGTTATGTTAGTTGCACAAGTGTATCAGAATACTTCGTATGGGAAAGTGACCTAGGGAGCTATGTTAGTTTTTATGGGTGCGTCAGAAGAGCTATGTTAGTTTTTACGGGTGAGTGAGGGAAGGTATGTTAGTTTTTATGGGTGGGTTTGAGGAGCTATGTTAACTTCTTTGACTGTATGAGAATTATATGTTATGGGAAAGTGTCCTAGGAAGCTATGTTAGATTGTATGAGTTTGTCATAATTCCATGGTATGGTGACCTAAGAAGCTATGTTAAGTCCTTCACCCTCGCCTTGAATTCTGTCACTGAGTGGCTTAGCCCCGGGTTCCTATGCTCCTGATGGGGCAAAACAGGACTGGATGATACATGGATGGATGGATGGATGATGGATGGATGGATGGATAGATGATGGATGGATGGATGGATGATGTATGATGGATGGATGAATGGATGGATAAAGAAGGACGGAAATTCAGAGGTTTAAGTGCATGAAAGGCCACAGCAGGGAGCAAAAGTTTGAAGTTCAGTGAGAGAGGTGGTATGGAATAGGGAAATTAGGTTGTGGAAGAAAATGCATGACACTACACGGAAATGAGCACGTGAGTAATGAACCTCTGCATGACAGTACAGGGAAGTGAGCATAGAGGAAGGGCCTCTGCATAATAGTATAGGGAAATGAGCATGAGAAAGCCTTTGAATGAGAGTATATGGAAATGTGCATATTAGTAAAAAGGACTCTGCATGACATTATAGGGAAATGAACATAAAATTTAAAATATCTGCATGACAGTATAGGAAAATGAAACTGCATGACAAGGGAAATGAGCATGGGAATAAAACAGCCTCTGCATGAGTTTTGTGAGCCCCAGTCTAACGTATGGAAGCTTGTTGAAAAGACATGGCAAGAGTGAGATGAGTGGAAATGAGTGGAGTTATGTTGAGAAACAGACAGAAATATGAGGAAGTGAAGGAGTGTTGCTATTTTAAGAGTGAGGGGAGTGGAAATGAGTGGAGTTACGTGGAAAGACAGGCAGAAATATGAGGAAGTGAAGGAGTGTTGATATTTTAAGAGTGAGGGGAGTGGAAATGAGTGGAGTTACGTGGAGAGACAGGCAGAAATGTGTGGAAGTGAAGGAGAGTTGCTGTATTTCGAGTGAGATGAGTGGAAATGAGTGAAGTTGCGTGGAGAGACAGACAAAAATATGAGGAAGTGAAGGAGAGAGGAGGGGAAATGAATGGAAATACATGGAGAGACATACAGGAATATCAGGACGTGTAGGAGAGGCTTGGGTATTGCAGCTACGCGAGGCTTAGGAGTGTTAGTGCCAACTTTTACGTACGGTTGTAAGACTATGGTGTGGCATGAAAATGAAAAGTCAAGAGTGAAAGCAGTGGAGATGGGACTGCTGAGGAATGTATGTGGAGTACAGAGAGAAGATAGGATACGGAATAATGTGATTCGTGAAAGATGTGTAAAAAGTCTGTGGACACCAGAATCGAAGGGAGTTTACTGAGATGGTTTGGTCATGTGGAGAGAATGTATAACAACAGAGTGGAAAAAAAGGTATATCTGAGCGAATTTGAAGGAGGGAGGAGGCGAGATAGGCCAAGGAGAAGGTGGAGGGATGTAGTGGATGAGTGTGTAAGGAAGAGAGGTTTGGAAGTCGGTGAGGCTAAGAAAAGCTAAAGTAACAAGACTAATTATTTAAGACCTTTATTTATCTATCTATGTATCGATCAACCTATCATCTGACGCCTTAATCCCATAAGGGCTGACCTCAAAGATATCGCCTCCACGTCGGTCTCCTGTTTTTTTTTTCTTATGTGCCTTCACAGCCTGCTACTAAGGCTCAGCAGTCCTCCTACTTACCATGCACTTCCACATGTCACCACTTGGGCGCTAACACCCACCGTCAATATTGAATACATGCTAGGGCTGTCTCATACAAGACTGGTGTGTTGGTATTGGCGGGGGTACATTTACGACATGTCGGCGGGTCTTCTGGTAGATCAGTAAAGTCTGCTTTATGAAATTCAAACCCTTAAACTGTTCCCTGCCCCAGCGAGGATTCGAACCTGGGTTCATTAGGACTCCAGGACCTCTACTGATTCGCCACCGCCTCCCCCTGACTGCCCTCCACTTCTCACGTATCATTCCACTCTATTCCACCATCTGATCCTTGGTCTCCGCCTCACCCTCTTCACCTCCACCTCACTCACATACACCCTCCTGGTGTTAAGGGAAATACTCTGAGATGGTTTGTCCATGTGGAAAGATGGAAAGAATAATGAAGACCCAGCACCAAGTCATAATATGGCTATATGGCACTACGGTAGGGAGGGGAGGGGACTGAATGTACATTGTGAAGAGCAGTTAGAAAAGTGATAATATTGGAAATAAAAACAGTGGGAGTCACCCAAGAAATCAGTGGGAGCAGACGTAGTGAGGAAAGGAAGGGGAAAGCTGAGAGACGATGTTGGAGTGTGGAAAGTCAACCAAGACAAAGGTGACGGCTAGTGATGGGGCAGTACAGTGTGAACAGAGGGGATGAGGGTCGTGGATTATTAAACCGTGAGTGAGGCGGGTATGATCCAAGCGAAGACAAGCACGGATGGTCTCCCATCGATGATTGGGGTGGGTTGACGTGTGCCAGGGAAAAACTGAGGGTTTAACAATATGAAATTTGTTGTTAAGCTGCAGGTGCCATGAAGACTGCCAACATTCACGGAAAAGACGGGTCAGAAGAGGAAATCAACCAACAGCAGGAATGGGGCAGAGAGAGGACCTAAAGGAGAAATAGCAGAACGTGCCAGCGAGCCAGCTTGTTCGTTACCAGTAATCCCGATATGGCTTGGAACCCAGATGAAGCGAACTGACTTTTTCCGAACAGAAAGCTGGAACAGCCACTCCTGTATTTCGGTGCTTAAAGGACGAGACGAAGGCGTGGTGTGTAAGGGAGAGAGCGCAGTGGGAGAATGGGAGAAGATAACAAAGGTGGAGGAAGAGTACCTATAGGAAGCAAACCCGACATTATGGCGAAATTTGGAGCCGTCAGTAAGGATATGCGAGGCAGAAGAGTGACAGGACATACGTTAGAGAAAATGGAAGCGAGGAGTACCTGGAGGAAGAAGAGACTTAGAAGGGAGAAAAGAAGGGCAGACTACAGCAGGAGACCCAGGGTGAGAACACTAGCCGAAGAGGAAGAAGAGGAGGAAAGGTAAATCTTGGCCATACTGAGAAGAATGTAGAATGAGAGACGTACTAGAAGAGTGTATATAAGTGAGCTGGAGGAATAGAGAGGGAGGGAATAGAGAGATACATGAGGGAGGGGTGTGGGTTGAAGGTAGGACAGCCAGAGTAAAGTGGAGGCTATTTGTGGGATAGATAGATAGATAGATAGGCAGATAGATATATAGATAGACAGACAGACAAATAGAGAGACAGATATTCAAATGACGTCGCTCTAATCAAGCAAAAAAAAAAAATGCCTTACCTACCGTCTGCAGTCGTGCCATTTTCCCAAAGCCAGTGTCTCATCATTTGCTTCTTTGGCGGGAAAAGATGGTGTCTGCAAATGGAAAAAAGGGAAAGCTGTTCAACTGGAGCTGGAAAAGGAAGTGGGGTGTTGAATTTAAAAAAAAATGAAAAGGCAATGCAAGGATTTATGTCCAGACTCTCCCTCTCTCTTTCTCCCTCCTTCTCTCTCTCTCTCTCGTTTGAAGTAAGCTGCAAAAGGACGAAAAGCTGGGCTAAATTAAGATGAAAAGACTATATTCTCTCTCTCTCCCTCTCGTTTGAAGTAAGCTGCAAAAGGACGAAACTCGGCGCCAAGCAGGGATGGAAAACTCTACTCTCTCTCTCTCTCTCTCTCTCTCTCTCTCGGTGGATGAATCTGGGTATATTCATTTTATCTCTGCCTACTTCAACTTGGTCCACAATCGCCATCTCTCCGTGTCGAATGCTGGGTTGTAACAACAGATTTATGCAAGAAACTGGTGCTGATCACGAAGAAGTGCTATGGGAAAGATGCAGGGCCACAGTATTGTCTTATTCTGCCAGTATTAAGCGACCTGAAATAACTGGAAAAAACACAAAAATCTGGGCCAAGTTAGAGTAAAAAGAGTACAGACGTAAAATTGCCGTCCCTCCATCTTGAATGCTGAGCTGTGAGAAGAGATTAACACGAGAACATGTGCTAGTCACAAAGAAGTGCTATGGAAAGGACGAGTCTCCCTGGCTACTATACACTCTGTTCACTGGAACTTGGCCTAAAATCACCCTCTCTCCATCTTGTTTCCTGAGCTGTAACAAATGATTAACAGTAAACACTAGAATATGGTGCTAGTCACGAAGAAGTGCTATGGAAAGGACGAGTCTTCCTGTTTCAATACTCTTCACTTCAAAAGGCGAAAATTTGCCGTCTCTCCATCTTGAGCTGTAACAAAAGATAAACACTTGAAAATGGTGCTAGTCACGAAGAAGTGCCGTGGCAAGGATTTAGAGCCGTAAGTGAGTGTCCTTGGTTACTAAAGTCCATGTACTCTAAGGTGGCCTAAAATTGCCCTCACTGCATATTGAAGGCTGAGATAAGCACTAGAATATGATGCTAGTCACGAAGAAGTTCCACGGAGAAGATGTAGAGCCGTTAATGAGTCTCTGGATATATACTCCAACAGAATAATACTTGAATGTCATACTAGTCACGGAGCAGTGTTGTGGAAAGGATGCAGAGCCATAGCACTGTCTTTTTCTGCCACTGAGCTACGTGAAATGCGGTGGAAAAAGACGAAAATCTCTGCCTAATTGGAAAAAGTAAATAACATTTCTTTTCGGATAATGGCCTGGATAAATTTGACTAGTAACCAAGGAGACTCATTCATACCTCGTTACTAAGGATTATTTAAAGAGAACGAATGTGACAAAAACTTTTTCAGTTGATGGCCAGAGATTGTTAGATTTGAGGATATATTTGGCTTGCAACCAAGGAGACTCATTCATACCCAATTACAAAATCTCATCGAGTTTCATGCAACTTGTAACTGTGTGTGTGTGTGTGTGTACGATGCCATTCGGAACACGCACATGTGTACAATCCAATCTTCGTCGGATTAAAAAAAAAAAAAACTGCTCGTGGCTGTGGTGGTGTGGTGTGGTGTGGTGTGGTGTGGTGTGGTGAGGTGTTGGGGTGTGATGGTGGTGTGGAGTGGTGGTGATAGTGTGCTGTGGTGGTGGTAGTGTGCCGTTGGGTGGTAGTAGTGGTGGTAGTGTGCTGTTGGGTGGTAGTAGTGGTGGTGGTGGTGNCTGTGGTGGTGGTAGTGGTGTTGGTGGTTGTGGCGGTGTGCTGTGGTGGTGGTAGTGGTGTTGGTGGTTGTGGCGGTGTGCTGTGGTGGTGGTAGTGGTGTTGGTGGTTGTGGCGGTGTGCTGTGGTGGTGGTAGTGGTGTTGGTGGTTGTGGCGGTGTGCTGTGGTGGTGGTAGTGGTGTTGGTGGTTGTGGCGGTGTGCTGTGGTGGTGGTAGTGGTGTTGGTGGTTGTGGCGGTGTGCTGTGGTGGTGGTAGTGGTGTTGGTGGTTGTGGCGGTGTGCTGTGGTGGTGGTAGTGGTGTTGGTGGTTGTGGCGGTGTGCTGTGGTGGTGGTAGTGGTGTTGGTGGTTGTGGCGGTGTGCTGTGGTGGTGGTAGTGGTGTTGGTGGTTATGGCAGTGTGCTGTGGTGGTGGTCGTTGTGGCGGTGTGCTGTGGTGGTGGTTGTGGTGTTGGTGGTGGTTGTGGTGTTGGTGAAGTTGTGGTGGTAGTGCTGCTTTTGCTGGTAGTGTGATGGTGTGCAGAAGCGGACACTGGCTCCACACTCTCACCTTCACCACACCCGCCACCTCCTCTTGTGGTGATGGTGGTGGTGGTTGTGGTCTGGTGTAGTGGTTGTGGTCTGGTGGTGGTTGTGGTGGTGGTGTGTGGTGACAGATACTGATTCCACACTGCCACTTTCATCACATGAGTCGGTAACAGATTCATAGCAGACTCAAGATCACGTCCTATAGTGACTCTGACCTGGTTTTGCTGGAGTTCAAGAGGGCAAGGACTCAGATGAGGAGCCTACGTGTGGTGGCACTGTGCTCCTTGGGTGGAGTGAAGCAGCCGCAGCGTCCACCCAGGAGACAAACCTCCTCATATTTCCTTGCACCTCGTCATGGGAAAGGAGCCTGGTAAGGCACTGCCTACCGCAAGGGGTGCCGGATCCCAACACTGTATATGTACTGCATTACACCTGTAGAATTACCCCAGTGTAACAGTTGTTTACCTGTGATCTGCGGGTTTACTTGGCTACACAGATCGGGGTTAAGTAACATACAGTACTTGCCTCCTTGTACTAGCAGCTAAAAGAATCAGTTCTGAAACATCTAGGCAGCTTGAATTTGAATTTGTGAATATAACACTTATGGTGGCTATATTTCTATTACCACCATACAATTCCCAACCACCACACTATCATCATCCTACTTCCCCCTCACGCCCTCCACCACAACCACAAGTTATGGCAGTGGTCGGAACACTAACATTACACACACACACACACAAACTTGTATGAATGTTCCCACCCCCTGGCGACGGCCTCCTGCCACGTCAGTAGGGAGACGACGGCCATCCGCTGCGTTCTCCCTACAGCCAAACCGGGAAGAAAGACATCGGTATCGGCCTCCTGCCACACAAAGGGTGTAGTCTTCACGGGGCATGGTTCAGGACTAGCAACGGCCTCCTGCCTCGCTACGCCCACCGACAGCCAGGGGCACGACCCCTCTGTGATGGTCTCCTGTCGCACGGAGGACGGAGGAGGAGACGGCCACCAGCCCCTCCACTCGCCATGCCCTAGGGGACCTAGCGAAGGCCTCCTGCTGTGCCAGGGAGGGAACGGCTATGCGCCGCCTCTTGTCCCCTACCTCAGTGCCTTCTCCTCCTGGGGATTTCCTCCACTCCCCAACTCCAGTTGTGGCTGCACGGTTTCCTCCCCTCTTCCCTACAGAAGAACGTCGGACCAGAGGAGCAGCTTGAGCAGCGTTGGAGAGGCCCCCCGAGACCTGGGGTCCACGCCCTTCAGCCAGGTCCCCAGCAGACATCGAACCTGACGGCCTCTTTGACGATGGGATGCCACAGCATACTGCTGATGGAGGCCCTACCGAGATGAGGCCTCAGGACCCGGACCCACCGAGACGTCCCCAGAACTCCAGGGCATGATCTCTCCCTCCCAGTCCGACGACGCCCTGCCCGGCAGAGAGGGCACCGACAGGTGCGTCTGCTCTCTCTGTTCAGGCAGAGCCCTTAGGCCCCCTCCCTCGGGCCCCCAGAGACAGGCGCCCTCGAAACACCTCCCCTCAGGCTATCCCGGACGACCCAGCCCCACCAGGCCTCCCCTATGATCCAGCAGTGACAGGCCTCATGACAGAGGCACCTCCACGACCCAGAGGTAGCCGGCCTCCCAGTGCAGCATCCCAAACGAGCCGGTAGCTGCCCGGCCTCCTGAAGAAGGCCCCCGGTTGCCCTCCTGGCCATTGGTCCCTCTCCTGATAAATTTTGCCACCTGGGGCCACCCCCTGTACCCCAGTCATCCCTGGAAGTACCCCGGCTACCTCACCTACCTCATAGTCCTCCGGCCCGGTCCATTGTACCAACCTATTTCTTGTACTGGTATGCCACTGTTCCTATTGCTCGTATATGAATCAAGGTAATATACGTGTAAGGTTTGTTGCCAAGTGTTTTTATGTCCTATTCCTTTTAGCTACCTCATATACCCAGCCCGGTCTAGAAAGGGAACCCCACTCTAAGCACTGTGTCTAAGGAGCGAGAAGTCGATCCTAAACACGCTGCATAACAACCTTCATACTGTGGGAAGCGATCCAAGTAGGAACACAGACCTGAAAGCAACGGGCTGACAGAAAATTCTTCAAGAAAACACTAAGGTCACAATCAGTACCACAAGAATGAACTGTGTGAAAAATTTGAAAGCGCATGGCAGTATCATATGCCATCTCAATATCAATGAAAACTGCGATAACAGATTGGCGAGTGGCAAAAGCAGAGTGGATATAAGCTTCTAAATTAAGGAAAGGAGTTAAGGTACCACAGGCTTTTCGAATACCAGACTGAGAGGATGACAAAAGCGGTTTGGATTCTAGGAGCCACATAAGACGACGATTTATCATATGCTCGAACAACTTCCAGAGACAACTGGCAAGAGCAACAGGGCGATAAACCTAAGGAGCATGGCCTAGCTTTCCCGGCATAGGAAATGGGAGAATCATGGCATTACGAGAAGAGGGAGTGAAAACACCCTTGGTCCAGATACAATTATAAATAGCTAGTAAAAAGGTCATGGCTGGGGGGAAATGGTGGTGGCGCACATTGTAATGTATGCCATTGGGACTTCATCAACCGAGTGGATAATTGGTTGCCACGAACAGGAAAGGATTTTTTTTCTCCAAATCCAATGGCTCCCACATGCTTGCATGCTTGGGCCTTGGTCACCTAATAGTGGCTCTCCATGCTGTTCGATCCCTGTCAGCCTCCCTATTCAGTTCCTTATCCCTGAGGACACAAACTATGACCTCGTCCTAAGTCTTAAAACTCCACCCCCAATGTTCACACTTCTCACTTCCTGTCATTGACCTCGTCCTAAGTCTTAAAACTCCACCCCCAACGTTCAAACTTCTCACTTCCTGTCATCCTCTATCCTCTTCACATGCCCACACTATCTCAGTCTACCCCTCCTCATCACAACAGCAATACACTCCATTGATGGGTATAGAAAACAGACACCGTGATTTTATTACTGTAGATATTCCACCACTTTCAAGATGGAATAAAACAGAACTTACAAGTACAAAATGGAACTTACAAATACAGTTTAACACGTGACAAGAGAAATTAAGAAACATATGTTAAAGGTTTACTGATGTTTTAGCATACACAATACAGTGTGGTATAGCAAAAAGATTATCCCTGTTTTAATACATGATTGATCTAGAAAGCAAATAAAAATATGTACTGTACTTTGATATCAGTAAACCCATAAGTCAAGGATGTGTTCCAAAATACTTGTTACTCACAACTTACACCTTAAAATGAGGTAAACAGGCAAATCAGCTGTATATGTATCAATGGAATTCTGACAGTCAATATTTGTGATTTATAATTAAAGTCCCACAGGTGACTGGAGGTTTTTCTATCATGCAAAACACTAACAGGGGCATAAGCTGGTGTCTCTCCCTTGGATGTTCTGGACTATGATAAGCATAGCCTGGGTCCCCTATGTTCCAAAGAGAGCAAAATGTGATTGGTAGTTATCATGTACACTGTATCATTAATTGTATCGTACTGTTTATGAAGGCTCCAACATGCTTGCATGTGTCATCCTTAGTCACCTGATGGTGCTCTCCATGCTGCTTTGATGTGGCAGCCTCCCTGTTTAGTCCCTTATCCCTGATATCACACTCTATGGCCTTGTCCCAGGTCTTTTTCAGTCTGCCTCTTGCAACCCTACCCCTGACATTCATACTTCTTACCTTCCAAACCCAGTTGTCATCCCCCATTTTAAGGCAAGATTCTAGTAGTGCACTATTTATGAACCCACCTGTAGGTATATACTGTATCTGACCATTCCATGCTGAAAAGACTCCTCTATCCTAAGAAACAGTTTGGAGACAAAGAATAACACACACAAGATAGCCTCAGTCACTGCATCATTTCCACCAACCTAACTAATTTCTTCCACTAATATTCTGGCCGTTTCATCATATTTAACCTTGTGCTACAATGTTTTTCATGCTAACTTGACCTAAAATTGCCATCTCTCCATCCTGAAATCTCAACAATAAAAACTGATTAACACCTGAATATGGTGCTAGTCACAAAAAAGTGCTATGGAAAGGATGTAGATCCATAGCAATCTCTTTCTCTGCCACTCATGTACATGAAATAAACTGCAAAATGACAAAAATCAGGGCCAAATTAGAGTAAGAATCGAAACACATCT
>JAGKTI010041648.1:0-10218 GCA_018397915.1 Birgus latro
TCCGACAGCTAAACATCAACATACCAGTGCTTACGGAGGAGGTGAACTGTGGCATTCCACCTTGGCAGACCCCTCTTCCTGCTGTCTCATACACTCCGGCCTCCAAGACTGACCTGCCTCAGCTTCAGAAACAGCTAGCTTTGGAGACTATCGCCAGGCTGTCATCTTCCCTCCCTTCGGCCCACCATATCTACACTGATGGCTCCCTGCAGGAGGATGGAAGTGCTGGTTGTGCAGTGTTTTCCCCAAGTCTGGATCCACCTCAAGGGGGCTGGTTGGGCCGTCGACTGCCAACCTCATCGAGCTCTACATATTGCGAACTACATGGACTCCGCGATGCAGTTACTTTATTAGTACGGACGAACAACAGCGGCTTGATCATCTGTGACTCACAGTCAGCCCTCCTTGCCCTCTCCTCTCCCAGGCCTGCATATCAACACATAGTTATGCAGATACTCCGTCAATTGGCCACTGCCCGCGATCGTTCGCTGGTGGTGCACTTTCTGTGGATTCCTTCTCATATTGGTCTTGCAGCTAACAACACCGCTGACCTCATTGCAAGGACTGCCTGCGGACTGGATCTGCCTGCTGTGGATGCCACTAATGTCTTCCCCATTTGCTACAAGCAGATAATACGTAGAGCAGCCCGCTCCCCTATTCTCCACCGTAGAAATGCTGAGAGGACTCACAGTGTGTCTATCCAACATTATGACCACTTTCTACATCGGCCCCATAGATATCGTCGTAGTGGTTTTATGGTTCGTCGACATAACGTGGTGTGTGCCCGCCTCAGACTGGGATACCGACCTGTGTGGCAAGTGGCTGGGGTGGACAACGCACCTCGTTTCTCCTCCTGTAAGCTGTGTGACGCACCCAATGCCAACACCCTTGACCACTATTGCCTGCAATGTCCACTTGTCTCTGATTTAATACCACACGGACTCACATTAGTGGACACTTGTAAACATTTATTGGATGATGATAATCTAGATGTTATTCTCATGCGTCATCCACACTTTGGTGGGTGTTAATTTGTTTTAGCTAGACAGCGTGTCCTGCGTGGCACGAGTTCCCTTGTACTCACCTCACATATGCCCACATGGCACTGTAATAGGTTTGTCACCTTCGGGCGTAATAAGTTAATCAAATCAAATCAATCCCTCTAACCTCCTCCCTCTCTGTCCCCTAACCTCACCTCCTCATATCCAAACCAATTCTCAGCCACTCTGTAACCCTTGAGTCTGGTGAGGTATTTTACTGTTTTGTTCTTATATCCAAGCGATTTTATTAAGCATATAAAAAACCTCTAGTAGTGAAAGCGTAAACGAATCCATCTATCTCAGTTGGAAAAGTCTCCTCTAGGATGAATAAAATCGTCTGTTGGCGGCAAAAATAAAATAGCCTATAAATTACATCCTAATGATGGTATGAAGCGCTCTTCCTTCCTTCAAGCTACACAATTTCCCTCCCCCTCTCCCCACCTCCTTTAACTTCCCTCTTCCTTTAGCGCACCCCATCCTCCTTCCATTTCCATCAACCTCTCCCTGCATCCAAAACTCCTCTAAATATGCAAAGATTCCTGAGGCTTTTGAACGTAGGCCTGACTCATCTGGAGTACGGAGGATCCATTGCGGGGCATGGAATGAAAAAGCAGGGATTATGAGAGAGTGTACTGCTCAAGTGAATCATTAATTTTAGTAAGAGGTAATGAGAAACGTACCCCAAAAGGAACATTTTTTTTGTAATATAAATGATTCATGATGGAGGTAGACAGTTTGAGTAAGGGGCAAGACAGTCCTCCAGAATTCGGCATAAGCAGAATCATGAGAGTGAACAGGGAGAGAACAGACTGAGGTGACTGGCAGATAGGACAGACTTGGGAGTGTCTCAGGGCACAGCATTTTCTGCTGATAGGAACAGGCATTCACACGACCATGGATGGCGGAAAAAAGAAATTTGGCGAGTGGAAGTAGCTAAGATAGGCGATTGTGAAAGTGCAAGTCAAAGGAGTTTCACATACTCTAAGCACCAATTAAAAATGCCAATTAACTTCTGCCCGATATCCAGCAATAATTAATGATAGTCCCTGGTCCTGGGGATAATTATATTAGTTATTCTTGTAGTAAGGAAGAAGTAAACATATGATATTCATAAGTGAGTCATTATGGTGCATTAAAAGGGTTTTTGTCATTATATGTAATTGAGTTAAATCTCCATGTATTAAGTGACTTGTTTCCATTTGTGTTGCTATGAGTAATGTAGCTGTCTTGTACAATGTTAGTTATAGTAAAGAAGATGTGGGCGTCCATCATCTACTCTCAGTGTTGGGATGCCTTATGATCTCTACAATGAGTGACAAGCCAAATGGTTTCCTGTACCCTGGAAACCATTTACTACGCTGGGTGGTATCGATAACTATATAACCGGGGTTTTTGGCAGGGTTAAGTGCCCCCGAGATTCCCTTATCTAAAATCACTTAATCATGGCAAATGTTTCGGAGAGCCTCAGAGGGCCCAATACCTGCCCAAGATCCCAACCAAATGGCAGATTCCCATGGCCATGTTGAATGTGAGAGGTATGAATGAGGAGAGCAAGAGGGTGGAAGTGGTGAATGTGTTAAAGAGCGTGAGATATGCCGTGATAGCATTGTGTGAAACAAAGATGAAAGGGTGTGATGTGGAGTGGGAGGGTGTGAAATGTGTAAGATCGGGCATGAATGGGCGAGGAAGGAGTTGCTTTGTTGATGAATGGCAGAGTGGAATGAGAGATTACAGATGTGTCAGCTCGAGATGTGTGTATGTCAAGTTCAAGTTTGAGAAGGTGAAAGTGGCAGTGATTGTAGCGTATGCACCGTGTGATGACATGAGTGAGAAAGACAGGTTTTGGGATGAGCTGAATGAAGCAGTGGAAGAAATGCCCAGGAGCTATAAAGTGATTGTACTGGGCGATATGAATGGAAGAGTAGGCAATGGTCCTGAGGATAACATAATGGGTTGTAATGGAGTGCCATGAGAAAATGAAAATGGGAAGCAACTGAAGGATATGTGTCAGGAAAGGAGGTTGTGCATTTGTATCCCGTATGTCAAACACAAAAGATGCACATAAATATACATGGTATAGAGGGAATGGGGATCATGTTGAAAGGAGCCTGATTGATTATGTGCTTGTAGAGAGGCCGATGCTGGGAATGGTTGCTGATACGAGGGCCATGAGTAGACGATGTGGAGGTCTGTCAGATCATATGATTGTGGTATGCAAGCTCCAGCTGGGAGGAGTGAGGTGGACAAGGAGAGAGAGGAGTAGTCAGGAAGAAAGACTGAAAGTTGAGAAGCTGAGGATAAAAGAAATGGCACATGAATACAAGACCAAAGTAGGGGAACAGTTGGAATCAGTGAATTGGGATGAAATGAATCTGGAAAGCCCGTGGATTGCCTATGAGGATTGTTTAGTTAAGAATGTTAAAGCTGTGAGTGGTGTGGCAAGAGTAACAACAAGGTAGAAAGGTACAGCATGATGGGATGAAGAAGTGAAGAGAACAGTGGAGGAAAAGAGGAAGAAGTGGCTAGAGTGCTTATATGAAAGGGGTTCAATTGAAATAAGAACTGAATATACTGAGAGCAAGAAGCACGTAAAGAGACTTGTGAAGAGGAAAAAGAAGGTGGTAAATGATAATCTAGGAAGAAAAATGAATGCAAATTACTCTGAAAATGGGAAGTTATTCTGGAAAGAGATGAGGAAATGTAGAAGTGACAGTGGAAAGTAATGTGAAACTGTGAAGGATGAAAGTGGTAGATTATTAACCCATGGAGATGAAGTGAGGACCAGATGGAAAGAATACTTTGAAAGCCTGATGAATGGGAATAGAGAGACCAGAGCCGCTGTAAACATGACTGGTTTTGGGGGTGTGCAGAGAAGGAATGCAGTGATAGGAAACGAGTCACTCGCACAGGTGAAGGACGCTGTGAAACGGCTGAAAAATGGGAAAGGAGCTGAGGTTGATGTGTATGCAGAGATGATTAAGTGTAGGGGGAAGAGCGGAATGAAGTTCTTGTTGGAGATATGTAAGAAGGCATGGATGATTGAAACTGTGCCAGCGGAGTGGAAAAAGGCTGTGGTTGTACCCCTGTACAAAAAAAAGAAAAAGGGTGAGCGAAGTGAGTGCAAGAATTATCGTGGCATAAGTTTATTGAATGTGGTAGGGAAGGTATATGGAAAAATTATTACACAGAAAGTAAGAGAGATATCAGAAGCTCTGGGGAGTGATGAACAGGGTGGCTTTAGGAGTGGCAGAGGATGTGTGGATCGAATATTTGCAGTGAGACAAATAGTGAAAAAGGCTTGTGTGAAGGACTAGAAGGTGTTTATGGCATTTATGGATCTGGAAAAAGCATACGACAAAGTAGACAGAGAAGGATTGTGGACGGTTTTGCGCATGGACGGTGTAGATGGTAAGCTACTAGGTGCCATCAAGAGTTTTTATGATGGCACTGAAACATATGTGTAAGAGAAAATGGGCAAGTGAATGGTTCACGATCAGTGTGGGCGTACAACAAGGCTGTGTGATGCCCCCATGGTTGTTCAATAAGTATATGGAAGGGGTGATGAGAGAAGTAAAAACTCGAGTAATGGAGAAGGGGGATGGCGTTGGTAATGGATGGTGATGGATGGAATATCTCAAATTTGATGCAGTACTATTTGCTAATACCGCACAAGAACTTAATAAACTAGTGCAGAGTTTTGCTGATGTCTGTGAGCGTCGTGCATTCAGAGTAAATGTAGAAAAGAGTAAAGTGATAGTTTCTGAGAGAGAAGGTGACTCCCAGTTTGATGTTACAGTGAATGGAGAGAGACTGGAATTGGTGAGAGAGTCAAATACTTGGGTACAGTGATAGAAAAGAAAGGAAAATGTGCAAAACAAGTGGAGAGTACAATGACACAAGGAAAGAAAGTAGCTGGTGCAATGAGGCCTTGATAAGAAACTGAGATTGAGTGCTGCAGCTGCACGAGGCTAACATAATGGAGTGTTGGTGACAACTTTAACATATGGATGTGAGACTATGGAGTGGCATGAAAATGAAAAGTCAGGAGTTAGAGCAGTGGAGATGGAACTGCTGAGGAATCTATGTGGAGTACAGAGAGTGGATAGGATACGAAATAATGTGATTCGAAAAAGATGTGGAGTGAGGAAGTCTGTGGACACCAGAATGAAGAGAGTGTACTGAGATGGGATGGTCATGTGGAGAGAATCGATAACAATAGAGTGGTGAAAAAGGTATATCTGAGCGAATCTGAAGGAGGGCGGAGGCGAAGTAAGCCAAGGAGAAGATGGAGGGATATGGTGGATGAGTGTGTAAGGAAGAGAGGTTTGGAAGTCGGTGAGGCCTGGGGTCTGACAAGAGATCGAGCTGGCTGGATGAACATTGTGAGAAGGCATGATCAGGGATTTAACACCCCTTATAAACATGACAGCGTCCGGACTGACTCTATCGGATACGTTTATGTAAAGCTTCAGAATGTGGTGGACTGACAAGAGATCGAGCTGGCTGGATGAACATTGTGAGAAGGCATGATCAGGGATTTGACACCCCTTATCAACATGACAGCGTCCGGACTGACTCTATCGGATACGTATATGTAAAGCTGTAGAATGTGGTGAATGTTTTTTGGCTTATCAGTTAGAGCCAGGATTTCTAAGGCTTGAATGGTGAGTGAAGGGAAGCGTGGCCCACTGGATCTTGGTAAATTTGGGCTGTCTGGACGTTGCTACTCCTCATCCTGCCCTGGGGTGGGAAAGGAGGTCCGGGTATTGATGACGATGAAAACATTTCTATGTTTTGGAACCTCAGTGTGTGGAACAGTTTTCTTTGTAGTCCGAGAGTGAACTGGAACATACAGTGGCACATTGTCCTAACTTTAATGTTACAGGGTCTCTTCGGACTTGTCTCATCACTCCCTGCTGCAACTGTTCTCCCACAACCCATCTCAATAAATGGCAGTCAAGTATCGTGGTCATTAAAGATGAGTGTGAAACATGCATATATTTATTGTGGGAGTATGTGGCACGACAATGGTGGCAGCTGCATGAGATAATTAAAGCCTTAATCATTTTTTATATCATTAAGCACTTCCACACCTGAGAGTCTAGAAAGTGTTTGTATGGAATCTAGTAGTGAACCTAGCTTAGACGAAGATTCTTCCCTTTGAATGAAAACATACACCACCAGATTTAGATTCTGACCTATCAGCAGAAATGGCGAAAGCAAAACCAGACCAAACTGCAGAGCAATGCAATTTTTTCTGATCAATTGTCACAAGCAATTGCTGAAAATCAGAAAAACGCTGTACAGCAAATAAAAGGCTTACCTTACTTAACAGCCAGTAAACACACAACACTAGCTGAGTACCCACGTTTAATTCTAGACCTAATGTTACCACATGGATACGGGAGATTGAGAGCAAGAGGACTGGACCCAGGTGGACTACACTTGGCAGGTCTGATATAGCCAGGGAATACACACTAGATGGTGTTCATGAGAGAACTGAACAATTTATACATGAGGCGAATGATAGCTGGGAGGATTTTAAGTCTGCTGTCCAGAAGCTTTACTCTCCTGAGAAAGGTTTCCAACCTGCTATTTGGGCATTGATACAAGCGAGACATCATCTAGGCGAGAGTATCATTGAATACTGGTCGCAACTAGTGAAGCCAGATAATCGGGTTGCAAGTATTAGGCCTGCATTTGAAGAATCTGCTATATAAGCGGACATAAATTTTGTTTCATGGATATGTTCTCCATCCGTTATACAGTCTCTCTTGATGCTGACAAGTGCGACGATCCCGATAAACTCGTGAATAAGGCCATCAGTTTGGCCAAACAGTGCAATTCCACACTCGCCAAGGATAAAGTGACAAAGGAAAGCAAACATGATGTGGTAGCGTATGCTTGACGGTTGTCTTTGCTAAAAGAGAGAAGATAGGCTAGGCAGATACCCTCTGTGGGCTCAGAAAAATGTAACAGATGTGATGTTGCAGGTAACAGAACCTGCATGTGCTGTGCCACAAGGCTGATCTCATGAGAACAGTAAAATCATTTGTCAGCTGAAGAAGCAAAATTAGATGTTTCCATTGTGCTGGATCGGGTTACATGGAAGCTCATTATTTCTCTAAAGTGGACTACCAAGGTTAGGTAACACGACGTGATTACTGTAAGAGTACAACTCACTGTATCGAGCAGTGTTCGTCACAGGCGGACACACACACACACACAAAAAAGGTTCAACGACTAATTGTTGAGACTTTGGGAAACGCAACGGATCTGGTCGTGGTCATGGGAGAGTGTGATGAAATGAGGGATTGTCGTACACTCTTTGATATGGGGGCGTGCCGATCACTAATTAACCAGGGAACCTATGTAGGCCAACCACTAGTGTATGCAAGTGGTGACGAACTTGTAGCTGCAAGCATGATAGACCTACCCACAGGGTTGACAGGTTACACAAATGAAAGTGAATTACTGGTGGTCAGAAACTTACTTTGTACAGTTTCAGTGATTCTAGGTTCCGATTTCATTTTTGCTCAGAATGTACGTAGTATACCAGACCCACTGTGCGTCGGAAATGATGGGAAGCAGATACTGGTTGGTGAGGAAGATCTTCCCATAGACAATGCTTTCTCTCTGACCGTAACAGAAGCCTTCCTATCAGATAAATCAGAATACATCTCTGGATGATGTAAGACATGTAAGACAGATGTGATAGATTCATTTACGTATGATGTCATCCCGTTAGAGACTGATATTTCTGGGTGGACACTTGGTTTATTTTCCCCACGTCCTGGTAATACTTTCGTTGCCATGCTGTGGCAAGGAATAATGAACATGGTCCCGAGTGATGTGAGAGGAAAGTCCCGGGTTTACAAGGTGCAACCAAAAAGTTCTCAAAATTTGAAAGCAGTGCAAAATCCGCTTGTCGTACAGTGTGTGGATGCTAGGTAGATATGCATGCCCCCTTTGTTTTGTTAGTGTGTCAAAAGGTGTTGTGCAGGGTGAATGCGTTCGCGGCATTTACATTTTTTTCTTTTTCTTTTTTTTATCGTTGTGTTTGGGTTGTGATCGAAAGAAAAAAAAATTGAGGATGTGAAAGAGCAACGTGTGTGTACCATGTTTTGAGTGAAACTCTGGAAGAACGCGGCAGAAACTTAAAATATGTTAAACAAGCATTTGGTGGCAATGCCTTGAGGGTTACACCAACCTACGACTGGTTTAAGTGTTTAAAAATGGACGAACGTCGAGATAATGGTGCACGTTTTGGTCGCCCTTCCACCGGTTCAGCTCCTGATAATGTGGCCAAAGTTTATACAGTCATCATTAAATATCGCAGAAGGACATTCCACGATGTTTGTGACCTTGTGGGCCTATCAAATGGAGTTTGCAAACTCATTTTGTCTGGCGACGTGACGCGAAAAAGTCCCAACAAGTGGCGCACAAACCTATGTGTGCTTCGACATGACAATACACCCACGCACACAGCCATTGTTGTTTAACATATTTTGGCATTAAAAAAAAAAAAAATCCAGTCGTCTCCCACCTACCTCCCGTATTCACCAGCATTGGCCTCCTGTGATTTTTTCCTCTCTCCAAAAATACAGCTCCAGCTGAAAGGACTAAGATTTGACACCACTTTGGAGATCCAGGAGAATATTCCTGAACGAGGTGATATTCAAGGACTTCCAGAACGCATTCTGTTAATGGGAGAAGCGCTGGAATCGATGTCTGTTCACCCAAGGAGACTACTTTGAAGGGAATGGTGGTATTTAGGACTTGACGAATATTTTTCCTTTTTTTCAAATTTCGGGAACTCTTGGGCAGCACCTAGTATATTGCGTATATTACTGCTACTCCTGAGCGTATCAGAATATCTAGGAGGCTTAGGATAGGCACAGTGGACCCATTTGAGGAGGTAAGGTGGGACGAAAGTCAGGACAAGAAGCAAGTCCAACTTACTAGTGCAACGCAAGGGGAGGAAAAGCCGAAGAGCCTACATATAGGTATAGTTGAATTTTTTCACAGCAAAGTCAGCAGAACAATGCCCTCAACCATCTGCAGAACATTGTAATGTGCTTTCTTTGCCTGACATACCATTAACAGAATCATACCCTATAAAATACCAGCTAAGTATCATCAGACTCTAAGACAACAGTTAAACGACATAAGACAGCACAATATCATACTGTTCAGAAGTGGGATTTGCTAGCTAGGAAGGACTGCAAGGTTCTCAGTTATTTCTCTCATTTTTTTTTTCAGTTACGTGTTAGAGTTGCCAGTTAGCCTGCTATTTGTGAGTGGAGGCATTTCGTAAATTTATGCATCAAATGGTTGTGATTTTTTCTCTATAATGTTTTATTTATGATTGTTAAATTCTGTCATTTTATCTCAGTTCGTATGCTAAATAATTTAGCATGTTATGTAGTGTAAGAAAACTCTGGATATTTTGGATGCTCGGAGTTGGCAACTGGTGCTTTTCTGAAGATGTAGTTGATCATTTTAGTAAACAGGGAGATTATATAACGATGAGGAAGGGACTAGAGGAGTCTCAGTTCAATTTGAGTTTAGTTCAGTGTCAGTTCAGACTATAGCTCCGGTATTTGTGAAAACAGTGAAGTGAAGTTGACAAGCATTAAGTGTAACTGTTTGGTGAATAAAGACCATGAACCTGAGAAGCCACTGTTTATTTACGATGCCTGAGCCGATCATGTTGTTGCACAGTGAAAGGCTGACCATAGGAAGAACAACTCACTGGGCAATGTCCTTCCTGTACTGAACTACTGGTGCTGGAGCATGTTGCAGTGTGGGATGGGGACGTAACAGTGGTGTCAGGAGTGTGGATCATTAGAAAATTACCACAGTGAGTCTAATCTTCGACATGGAGCAAGAGGGTGTGCAGACAAGGAGCCGAGATGGGCAGGAAGGAAGAAATGTCCCTGGCTGCAATTATGAAGCTATTACAAGCATATGGTGTACAATAACAACCACAAAATGAAGGACAGAGGGAACTCAAAGAACAGTTACAGGCACAGAATGAAGGACAGAAAGAACTCAAAGAACAGTTGTAAACACAAAGCGAACAACTCCAAGCACAAAATGAACAACTACAAGCACAAAGTGAAGACAAGAAAGAGCGGGATAATAAACGACTTCGAGAGGCATTACAGGAGCAAGA
>JAGKTI010041649.1:0-10218 GCA_018397915.1 Birgus latro
TATCACTGTATTGGTCTTGAATGAGGAAAGTATCACTGTATTGGTCTTGAATGAGGAGTACTTATTTAGTTTATAAAGAAACTGCAGGAGAAATAGCATAAAATAAGAATGAGATGGGGTTAGCAATTTGATCATACGTCTGGCCGTTCGGCCGGGAAGGAGGCAGCGTGCCACGTCACTACTCTCTCTGCGCTGGATGGTGAGGGGGTTCTGCGCCGTGAATCGCAAAGCATGGTATTTTCTATATATATTGTATTTATTCTAATGTGTAGTTGCTAAATTAGAACGTGTAGTTTGAACAGTGGCCAAAATAGAGGGAAAGACGTAGATTGAATAGTTGTTTGCAAAACTTTTGCCGTTCAGCCAGGTATTCGACGAATTTGTTGAGTCGCCATTTTTGCTCGGGACCAAGATGATCAATCATTTAAGGGCACCATGTCAGTTTGGATTAATGCAGAATATTCCAAGCTTCAGTAGTTCGAGAAAGTCATAAGGTGAATGAAACGTTGTGGTGAGTCGTGAGTTAATCGGTATTCGAGACACTATACGGTCTCTGTACGGTTGTCCTAGGACAGTTTGTGCTTTCGGTCAACCACAAAGTCGATTGACTGTAAATATCTCGCCTAAAACTTTTACATATATATATATATATATATATATAGTGATATATATTGTGTTTGTGTGTGTGTGTGTGTGTGTGTGTGTGTGTAGATATTCTCATCTCATTCTAACTTCTCTATGTAGGTAGCACAAATTGACAGGTATGGGCTAATTTGGGCTGGTTAGACCCAGTGAACCTGGGAACTATTTTTAGTCATGCTGGCTTCCACAGTTTTGTCATCTTTCATATTCATGCTGTCATCCATATGCATGCTATCACCCATGTTACTCTTCTTATCTCTGATATAATTCTTACAGATTACTTCTGGAGGAAGCTATTCAGCCTGTGGCTCCAGCTCCAATTTAAATCGCTATTACTGTGGTCTTGGTGGTCGAGGCATTTGTACCGTATATTGGCTCTAATTATATTTCTTGTCATGGAATCTTCATCCAGTCTAGATCCTCTCAGATTTCTTTACTGTACATTTTCAGAGTTGACTACATAATCGGGTAGACTTCCATGCATCCACTACTCAGTGGCTGAATGAATATTGTCAAATATTCAGCCTTGCTTTCTTCCAATAGATATTGCAGTTTACTCTTGTATTTGAGTTCACTTGTTTCTCAAAGATGTGCTCACAGATTCGCATGTCATATATACCATTAACAATTGTTAAAGTTTCATATCTCCACTGGATCACCTGTATGCCGAATTTCTTAGCCTTTGCTCGTAAGTCAGGTCCCCGAATGATGGTACAATAGTCCCTCAATCATCCGACATAATAGAGCCAAAGGCATGTTCGGGTACAGTGACAATGTCTGGATAATGAACAATATCCCTCCCACTATACCCAACCTCCAGCCTATACCAAACCTATTTGTACAGTACTTCTGCTTACTTTGACAGTGTTATAGGTCATTCAGGCATATTTAGACATCAAAACACAAAGGAATATCGAGAGTAATTTTAAACACCAAGAAAACCATGGAAAACAAAAAACATTGAAAACCATAAAAACACCATGTCTATACACCACCGTACCGTATGTACAGTACCCCTTCTAGTTTCGGCAGTATTTTCCAGTCATTTTGCCATATTTAGACATCAAAACAAACCTAGGAATATCGGAAATCATTTTTAACTCCAAGAAAATCATGCAAAAAAAAAAAAAATTGAAAACAAAAAAACACCCTACCTATCCATTACTGTATGTACAGTACCCCACCTAATTTTGGCTCTGTTCTCCAGTCATTCTGCCATATTTAGATATCAAGACACACATAGAAATATCGAAAGTAATTTTTAACCGAGAAAACCCTGCAAAAAAAATAAATAAATAAATAAAATAAAAACCAAAGAACATTCTACCAATACACTATGTACAGTACCCCTCCTAATTTTGGCACTGTTTCTAGGTCAGTCTGCCATATTTTGCTTTCAAAATACATGGGAATATCCTAAATAAATATAAACACCAAGGGAACTATGGAAAAAAAATTTTATGTTCCTTGCAAGAAAGCATTCATTTGTGGTACCAACCACCCAGTGCATGGCAGACAGGCTTTGTAACCCACACACCTCCAGCAGGTGTACAGTTGTCCCTTGTGGTCTAGTGGCTAACCTTTGCATTTAGCAAAGGTTAAAGAACTCCTCCTCTACCTGCTGGTGCTGAGCATTGAGTGATGATGTGCAGTGAAGTGTTGGTAGCCTACCTGCCTGAGGAGACTTCAAAGGCAGCCACAAACTTACGTCCAGTGGAGACTCAGTGGCAGTCGATGTGCTCGGTTGCGGGTCCGAGAGTAAAGGCGGGAAACGAGCTGGTGGTGGTGGTGGTGGTGAGAATGGGCTTGCACTTGTGGGGGTGGCAGGCTTGAAGAAGGAGTCAGTCCTGCTCTGATGACTGCCAGCTGATGGCAGCATCCCTGACTGCCCACAGCTTCATTGCCAGGCTGAGCGACACCAACTCCCTCTCACAGTGCAGGTGCTCGGCACTACAGAGTGGCACGTAGGGTGCTGAGGCGAGAGAGTGATGGTGTTGCAGGGGGCTGCAAGCCAGGGTCTTCATCCTTGTCCTCGTCGGTGTCGCTGCCCTCTTTCGTGCCCAGAGGCAGCAGCAGCAATCTCCTCATCAAACATGGTCTTATAGCCAGGATTGCCGCCGTCTTCATCCAGCCAGTCCCTCACTTCGTTGACATCCACCTGCTCTCCTGCTGTTTGAAGACGGCGGTGAAAATCATCCACGTCAAACCCCTGAGAGTCATGCTCGGCCTCTATTCCCTGGAGGAGACACAACCAGCCGCTTTCGAGGGTTTTCACGGAGACTTCCTTCCACGTGTTTACCCAGTTGAATACTGCAGACTTGATGTCGTAACGCTGAAGATTCTGCAAGGTCTGCTCCCCATGTGTGGCCTCATCCTCCAGCACGACCATCACTTCATTGAGGAACCTCCACTGGTACAGTATCTTGGCAGCCACAATAACACCCTGGTCCATTGATTGAATCAGAGCGGTCGTATTAGGTAGCAGAAACATGCACCTAATGCTCCTGTCATCAGTAACCAAATCCTTCTCAGACAGATGCGCAGGGGCACTGTCTAGGGGCAGAGTGCCTTCACCCTTTCGTGAGCGATACCAAGGACCTCTGTTTGATAATGGATAACCTCCTTGATGAAGTGTTTGTGGAACCAGTGTCTGAAAATCTTGGTATTAAACCAGGCCTTCACAGAATGGTACCACACAATAGGCAGGCTATCCATCAGCCCACGGAGACAACGTGGTTGTTTTGCACACCGAACAATAATGGGTTTGAGGCGGTGCATCCCGTTAGCATTAGCATAGCACAAAACAGACACATTGTTTGGATAACTTGTGACCAGGCACAGTCGTCGTCTCCTCTTTTGCAACGGTGTTGGTGGGCAATGAGTGGTAGAATAAACCAGTTTCGTCAGCATTATAGACTTGATCAAGGGGAAGGCCATTGCCCTTGATCAGGTGCTGCGCTTTCTGGTGACACGGGTCTACATCCTCTGCTGTTGCATCCAAGGCCTTGCCATGTGCCTTACAGCTGGAAAGTCCATGGTGAAGCTTGAAGTGAAAGAGCCATCCTTCAGAAGCCTTGAAGTTGTGTATATTGTGTAGGCGTGCAAACTTTTCGGCTGCAGCCTTCACCTTGGTCCCACGCACAAGTACTGTACACTGGCAGCACATTGCTGGCGAAACCACAACAAAGTCAACCAGTTGATAATGGTGTGCTGGGCCTGGGCCATGACCTTCATGTCGCTCCTATGTGTGGTTTCTCCGAAGTCCTGTCCATACTGTGTAAGCTTGTCCCATGACTTATTCATATCAAACAGTGTTCACTGGGCTAGATCATGGTCCTGTAGTATGTTGTGTGGTCCAGCTCGCGTCAACCTTGCCCAATATCTCACGCTTCTTTTCCAGAGTCAAAACCTTCCTCTTTCACTTCTCAGGTGGTGGTGGGGCCATCATCACACGTGAGTATTCAGCAGAGAAGGGTCACAACCTGAAGAAGGTAGGGGACCACCACAAACGCAACGGCATTCACAGTCATACTTGCAAGCGTTACTCCTCATGAGGGAGACAAAGGCTGGAACTGAGGTGTGGGCTTGTAGGCTGGCAAGCAGTACAGTGCTGCCTTATTGCACCCCATGCTTGCCTCTGAGCACAGAGGAATAAAAACATGACAAACTGAAATCTTCATACAAAGTTCACTTCCGTTTGCCCAGGCAAGGGTTATCACGTGACGACAATAATGGATGATCAGTACATAACTGCCTCAGGCAGTGCATGGCTAGTGTGGCCTGCTAGACAAATAATGGATGATCAGTACATCACTACCTCAGGCGGTGTATGACTAATTCGGCCTGCCAGACAACTCTGACCATTCGGTAGGGAACCGGACAGGGGCGTGTGATGGGGGTTTCGCACTAATCCCAGTGGTTGGGGGACTCCTGCCATTCGGTTTAGAGGCGGACGGGCGCTTTTACCATACATTTACTCGTGGCTTGTGGTCTGTGGCAGACGCTTGGTGGCCATTCAGAAACACAACTCCCTGTAACCAGGCAACTTTGGACATTCAGGATAAAGGTGGATAGTCACTGTCACTGAACATGTAGTCATGGTTTGTGGTCAGTCGTTGACGCGTGGTGGCAGTTGGGAAAGACTTATCCCGGTGGCCGTGTGACTTTGGGCGCGTGACTTTGTGCATTTGGTGGGGATGAGTATGGACGTTTTGACACTGCATGTGGGCTACATTCAGTATTAATTGGGTGTTGGAGGTTCATCGAGAGCGATCAGACCAGTGTGCGTCTATGACCATTCAATACAGGGGCTGATGGACATTTTGGCTCAGTTTGTGGGTTACGGCCTATTTCCTACTCATGGCTAGAGACCAGCGGCCACAGTACTGAATGTTTGAACATGTCAGCTGGCCAGCCGAAGTTCTCGGGGCTCTTCCGTCTGGATAATAGCAAATAAATTTGGATAATGGTTTAATGGAGCCAAGGTCCTGTATCTGGATAATGAACAGGTCCAGATACTGCACATCCGGATAAATGAGGGATTACTTACAGTATTTTTGAGAGATATTCAGATAGTACTGGTCGTCTCAAAATTTTGAGTGACATGGAAAGCTCTTGAAATTCTGCATTTAGACATGTGCTCAACTCTTGGAAGGTGCTGGCAAAATTTTGCACTAGGATGGTTGGAAGTTTTATGGACCAATGTTCGGACAGTTCTCTTCCAGCTGTGGCAGTAGAAGATATTACATGATCTATTTTTGTGATAATAATACACAGCTTTGGTATGGACCACATCCATTTGGAATGGTACCATATAACCCATTAAATCCTGAGCTATCCATTTGTGTTGTCATCTGAAAGTAGCAGTGTTCAGTATACAGTGTGTGGATAGTGCATATAAAGCTACTACATGTGATGAAAATCTATATTGTTCCAGGTGTTGCCACAACCACCCGACATTTGCCAGAAGTGGACAGAGCAAGGGTCCAGAATGCTGGGAGAAGAAATTTGTTGACAAGATGGCAAACAGTTCCTGCTCTCAACACTATGGGCACCCCAGAAATTGGGCCAAAGACTACACCAGGCTAAGTAAAGGTCAGAATTATAAGTTTTTCAAGTAAAATTGTCAGCTCTCCATCTTCAGTGTGGAGCTGTAGTAAGTTGCCACTAGAATATGGTGGTAGTCCTGAAGTGCTGTGTAAAGGTGGTCCTGAAGTGCTGTGTAAAGGTAGTCCTGAAGTGCTGTAGGATTGTCGTATAGCTACACAGAGAATAAGATTGAAAACAACAAATCTCTTGAATAAACTGTTGTACCAGATTGTTTGAAGCTGTTCAATATATTTTTGATTAACAGTATTCTGGTATTAGCCTGAATAAAATAAATAACCCAGACTTGTCACTTGGTAGTGGATTCCAGGTTTTCTCATAGTCCAGTACTTACCTTTTGTCTGGTACAAAATACCGTAATGCACCAACTCCCATGAAAGGGTTTTAGCAGTTAGCTATAATCTAATCCTGTGTTGTATGAAGGTATTTATGCTGTAGGTATTTGAAAATAGTCTTCACTGTCACCACTTCTTGAGTAATCAGTCTTTAATCCCTGAGTAGTTTTTGGCAGCTATAATCCCAACCATCCCTCATATGTAACCATTTATGGTCCATTTCCATTTTTAGTGCTTTAATCCCACTAGACCACCAGGCATTCATTTTTCATTGTTGGCAACACTACATAGAGTGGATGGTGCATATAGTAAAGCTAATACAGTACCTACCAAAATACAGTATATATCAGTCTCTTAAGGATATAAATAGATTTTGGCACATAGGGTTAGTTTGATGGAATTGCCCAATATCTATAAAGCATAATATACCTCCCACTGCAACTAAGCCCAGATTTTCACCTTTTTGCAGCCTACTTCACATAGGTCAGTGGCAAAAGTAGACAATCCTACAGCTCCACATCTTTTTCTTGGCTCTTAGGGCTTGCATCATACTAATCTAGTGTCTTGACCTTGTCAATGGAGAGATGGGAATTTGAGGCTGTTTTTTGGAATAGTTTTCGTATTAGTGTAGGTATGTGCAATATTGTAATTCCCTCTTCTACAAATATTTCTGGCTTGTGGCTTCAGACCCGTATGGGTGTAAACCCAGTGGATTGCTGGCTAAATATTTTTTAACTGTAAAACTTAGGAATATTTTTCACATAAGTCAGCACTGTTCATTATGAAAGTCATGACTGCTGTGCAGAATGAGTTGAAAGATTGGACATTAGTGTTTATCACAGTAATAACATTAGTATTTATCACTGTACTTTATATTTCTTATTTCTTTAACCTGAGAATGACATCATGCATCTCCTGCCTATACATCACTCAAAGTCATTCTAAAAAAGGTTAAATAGCCATGCTTTGCTTTGGTATGAAGGGTTTATGATTTGAAGTTGATCATGTGGTGGCATTTGGAGCTTTTTTCAGCTGCTGTTCCTTCTCATGTATTTTCCAATCCTGTCACCCCAAAAACTGAATCTTGAAAAACCTGCCCTGACTTTTTTTTTATATTTTTTTTATAACACTGGACAGATTCTCTTGAACAGTAAATGCATTAAGTAAACAGTGAAAGCTCGACCATTACACATTCCCTTACTAAACGTATTTACTTGTTGAGGAAGTAAAGCTAGTTGTTACTAACATTGGAAAAAAAAAAAATCTAATTGTGGTTTGGACAGAACATCCTAGTTTCATTTTAGATTAAATTTCTTTTGCAAGTCAGTTCACAAACATATTCCCTGTTACATCAGATACATTTTAACACTGAACAATCTTGATTATGGATTATTATTATATTAAGACATATTTCTTGCTGGAAAATAACCCTCTTTTTATGCAGTTTTCACATAAGCTAGGTTTTAAGAACATATCTGTAGTGTTAAGCAAGGAATTACTGTAATGTGGAGAGTAGCTAATGAAGGTTTGCCTAATAGATAGCAGTTTGTTATTGGATGAACTGGTATATAATTCCTTCTCAGTAGCAATTTATTGTACACATACTTCTGTATATAATGTGTTTTTGCATACTGTTTTGAGATGAAAATAGCATAGTTTTCTGGACCCTACCTCACTGCATACTTAGGTTAGAGAAAGGTCAGGGTGACATCACTTGCAGTGAGTGTTAAAAGGTAGCTTATATCATTAGTAGTAGATGGGTGGCTGCCATCCATCAAGGCTGGGAGATACAACAAAGAGTGGAGTGGCCACGAGCCTCACAATCACTCTTAGGCTGGAAACATTCATCTACAGGATGTTGTTGAGCAACCCTAGTCTGGCCAAGCAGACCCATCAACTGCAGGGCTGGCCTGTGCAGCGAGGCATTGTTTGCCTACGGTAAACAGTTCCTTGGCTCAGTGAGGCATGGTGAATTGTGTAGTGTGGTTCACTGATGGATGCTGTGTAACCAAAATGAAACTTAATAAATTAATCACTCTGGTCTGGCCGAGATTTGATCTCAGGCCCTCGCGCTTCACACTCGCACATGTTACATCTGAGCTAAAGCGAGGAGCTCTGCTTTGCCTCTAGGCAGCACAGGGTTTTATAGACCCCATTATATCTGCATTTCTTTCCACCTTGTTAACTGGGGCACCATAGTAGGCTCCACATCACCCGATTTTATATGGTTACCACCCAGTGTTGTAAAGGTTCATCATGATAATGGGAAAGCTGTAGGCTTGTTATCAAATATAGAGCCACCTGAAGTGGAAAGAACAGAAAAAATGACAGGAGTAGAGGAGAGCAGACACAGTGATAAAAGAAGTAGGCAGCACTATACAGGTATCGATAGGATATTTACCGAACCACCATTTACCACCATTAGCCACAAGTTGTTGATTGGCCCCAGTGTGTCAGACTGAGCCGACCCATCAACTGCAGGCAAGCAACTGCCCCTATAGGGCCGTCCCATACAGTGAACCAATGTTCCCTTGCAGCTGATTGAGGTGTAGGGGATATAGTAGTGGTTTGGTTCCTGGATGGATAATGCATTTGCATATGTCCACCCAGTTAACAGGGACACCATAGCAGGCTCCACATCATCCCATTATCTTGTTATATGGTTACCACCCAGTGTTGGAAATGGGTTCCTCTCCCATTGTAGAGCTACATGAAGTGAAAAGAATGAAAAGTGACAGGAAGGAAAGGGAGAAGTAGGAGGTGATATAATGAGAAAGGGCTAGTAATATGCAGCAGTACATCAAATGTGTGAGTGATGGTTGCCACCACCTACCATTATCAGTCAAGAGTAAATACAGTAGTAAGAAGTCCAGGTTGAGAATTGCAGTTACAGATTTTGTAAGTCATAAATTATGTATTTCCCAGTAGCTGAAGGAAGGTAATTACCCTAGTTGGTTTTGACACATGGTTTGGTTTCCAGTCCCTAGAAAGCTTAAGCAATACCTTGGCCAACCCTGGTATGGGGATTCCTTAAGAGGAACCATGACATAATTTTAATGCATTATATCAGATGACTAATTAGTTGTCTGTCCTTAGTAGGTAGTATGGCAGCCATCCTGGTTGGATGATCCTCCAGCAGCTGACCCAGAGCCTCTAGAAAGGATTTGCCATGCCCAGGACAGGCAGATCAGGTAATAGCTATATTGAAAAATCCTGACCAGTTTGTAGGATAAAATTGTCTTCCTGGCAGCTATGATAAGTTTGTATTATTTTACTTTTGTGTGTGTTTGTGAGAAATTGGTACTGTAGATAAGGGAAGGCATGAATACAAACAGGGGATCCTATACATAACTTTAGTTCATGGAAGTGTGTGTTGCCCCAGGTTTGTGTATTGAACTGGATTCTTGCTTTGAAGATCCCTGACCTCTTTAAAATCATGATGGCCTAGTGTCAGTTTGGAGGGTTGAGTTGCTTACCAAAGATCCCTAACCCTTTCTTCTTAGTTTATGGCCAGGTGTAGTCTGATTGGAGGATAAATCTGACTAGTAACCATGGAGACTCATTCCCTCTCCATATCTCTCCATATTCAAGGTTCATCAGATTTCATTTAACCTCAGTATAATATTTAATTTTGAGGAGTTTTCCAGTTCCACCAGATGATAATAGACCTAACACTAAATTTCCTGCCACCATAACTTTGCAACTTGTGAGAGTGGTCCATTTCATCAAGTGAAGCAGACACTGTAGTTAGTAAGTTTAAAACCATATACTTTATCACTTTTATGGAAGCTCTTTGTAATCCTTAGTTCACAGACACTTTTTTGCCATTGATGGCAGAGGAAGAGGCTGCACGAAATTTTTTTGTGGTTATGATATAAAGAAAAAACCTGAGCATGAAAGGGTACTGTTAGCATGTTTGGAGAAGAATGAGAAATGTGTAATGCAGGTCAAAGTGCTGGCTGTCGTTGGTAACTTTTGCCTATGACAGACACAGAACCCCTTGTTAGCCTGGAGATTGTTGTTGTTGTTGCGGCCTCAGGCTCAGCAGAGCGTGAACCCAGTCCATTAATATCTGTAGTTCACCATCCTCCTTTTAGGTGATTGTTGTAGTTCTAGACTCGGCAGAGCATGAACC